>MUZC01004798.1:268728-292270 GCA_002072015.1 Radix auricularia | reverse complement strand
GGGGGGGGGGGCGACCCGCCCCCCCTGCCCTATAGCTAAATCCGCCATTGCCATGGATAAGCGTTGGACGCTATAATTTTCTGTTTGGAAGGAGCGTCTGTGATATATAAGATAGATACTAAATAAGGAGTAGAAAGACTATTGTTTGAAGACCGATTTATTGTCCTTACAAATGTATTTCACTTAACTTTTTTATGTTAATAAACCAAATGAATGTTCATATCAATATAATAATTTGCAATGTATATCTCGTCCGTCCGTGAAGCTACTAATTTTAGAAAGCAACGCACCAAAAATAATTCTTTTCGAATATCCGCATAAAGTTGTTGAATTTGGAAATAAATAAATTAAAACAAAAATTAAACAAATAAATAAAAGTTTTATATTACATTTTTTGGTTCGGATGAACATTTCCTCAAAATAAATAGATTGCCGTTGTAAAATATTTATTTTGAAAACTTACGTCATTTTTGACGGGTTATACCCTAGTTTATTAATAAACTTTAATACAAAACAGACTTAAATGTCACCAAAGGTGGAGCTAGGATTTTTTAGCCTGGAGGAAAACAATAATAATTTAAATGTTGCGTCATTAGCAAAATGTTTGATCCCCAGTCTTTCAGTGCATGACAGGAAGAGTGGGAACTCGAAGTCACTTCACGCAATGTTTTACTTAGTCAGTGCATGGGAACATGTACAAACGCCCACCTCTTTCCCTTCGCTACACTGTTAAATGTAACTGTAACATATAGTCGTGCAGTTAATTCCAATATATATATACATACATATATATATATATTAAAAGGAAAAAAAAAAATTTAATGACATGTTTTCAACAATAATTTTTATTTTAGGAACTGTTGTCACCTGGGCTTTGTGGAACACAGGTGAGCCGGACAATCTACCTGAGGACAAATGTGTCCGTATTCGGACAACCCTAAACTTGGGGACATGGACGTGTTCAGAGAAATTTATGGCGCTGTGCGGCTACTGTAAGAATATCATAAAATTATATCATGAAATGTTTGTTTGCTAACATGGGCATGAGATATAAACTGTGCAAGTCTTAATTGAAAATTAATGAGTCAATCTTCATACATTAAAATTTCTAGGATACAAGTTGTGCACGCATTTCTAAAAAAAATATATGTCTTATGGGTGAAAAAAACAACAACGAATCCATCAAAAGAGATAAAAGAACACCAAAAATTTGATTACAACCAGCTTGGACATTGTTATTCAATGTAGAGATTTTCTTAGAAAGATCGGCCACAACCCAGTGTCGTCTTAACGCATAGGATCGTTGCCCGGGGGCCCATAAAAAATGGGGCCCCTTGGAAATATGTTTACTTGTAAATAACATGTATATTTAAATCCTGTTGGGGGGGGGCAAAATTGTTTCTTTGACCAGTGGCCCAACACTGTTTCTTTGTCCAGTGGCTCAAAACTGTTTCGTTGTCCAGTGGCCCAACACTTTTTCTTTGTTTCTGTGGCCCGACACAGTTTCTTTGCCCAGGGGCCCAACACTGTTTCTTTGTCCAGTGCCCCAACACTGTTTCTTTGTCCAGTGGCCCAACACTGTTTCTTTGTTCAGTGGCCCGACACTGTTTCTTTGTCCAGGGGCCCAACACTGTTTCTTTGTCCAGGGGCCCAACACTAATTCTTTGTCCAGTGGCCCAACACTGTTTCTTTGTCCAGTGGCCCAACGCTGTTTCTTTGTCGAGGGGCCCAACACTGTTTCTTTGCCCAGTGGCCCAACACTGTTTCTTTGTCCAGTGGCCCAACACTGTTTCTTTGTCCAGTGGCCCAACGCTGTTTCTTTGTCCAGTGGCCCAACACTGTTTCTTTGTCCAGTGGCCCAACACTGTTTCTTTGTCCAATGGCCCAAACTGGTGCAAGGACTGCTCTGGCCACAACCCCAGTGTCCCATGGGGCAGGAGTTAAACAAAATAATAAGTGTTAATGGCACAGATACCCAAGTAAAATTATTTTTGTGTGTACGCTGTGGTAATAACACTGTTTAACCAAGCTTCCAACAAGTTTTTGTACCAGCAACCATTCCAATTAAAAAAATATTTTTTAATGTGCTTTTGAGAATAAACAGTAACTCGTAGTTTTGCTCAAGGCTTTTCAGTCTTGTGGCTGTAACATAACATTGTAAACAAAGTTTTTATCATAAATGTGTATGCTTGAAATATATAATCTCAAACTTGTCATTCTATCGATAATCTGGCTTTCAGTAAACCCATTCCCCGAGTGGATTGTTGCAATTTCAGAGGATAGCAGCAGGAATATTAGTGGAAAATGAGCCTGATGTAGATTTTGCTTTTTCAAATTAAATTATTTTAAGTTTAAGGGCCAATACATTTGGGCAGATTTAAAAAATAACTGATATTGAGCATGCATTAGTATTCATTTAAAAAAATATTCCCTTATATTTGCAGTACCATCGTAAACAGATATTAATTTCAAAAGGAAAGAGTTTTTGTTTCTTTCGATTAACAACATGACGTTTTTGATTCGTGGTCGTAGCCTAAACCCTTCACATGTGATCAGTTGGGAAGTGAAATACGTTTAATGAGTTATATAAAAATCTATATTTTTTGTTGGTTTTTTAATTTTAATTGCTCATTTATATTTTCATTTCCAAACGATTGGACAAATATTTAGAGATGCACTTAAAACGGTACTGAAAAATATTAAATTGTGCAGAATATATAGTTTAATATTAGTTAGGATAACATAATAATATCCTAAATATTAGTTAGGATAACATAATAATATCCTAAATATTAGTTAGGATAACATAATAATATCCTAAACAAAAAAATGAAAGAAAAATAATGTTAGGTATGAGATGGATAGTAATCTCTGTGCCCTTGAGGGTGTAATTACTCTCCGTATTTTGTTTAGTTTCTGTAGCAATGACAACTTTTTCTACGTCATATTCAAGAAGATGTTAAGATAGATACTCAAGTCAATGATCTTATTTCCCAGCTATACGCAGTAGGACCACTATCAATCAGATGTATTCTATATATAATTATATTAGTCATAAAACAGCAGAAACTAGATTTAATTATTTTGTTGACATTAATACAATAGTCATATTCCAGATTCAATACCGTGTGACGCTTTGAAAGCGGTCGTTTTCTAATTAAAATACCGAGAGATCTCACTACAATAGTTGTGTTTATTTTCATCTCACAGATAATTACATGATCACCCAAGTCAACGTCATGAAAGGGAAAAGACCTCGGGTCAACTCGGTCGGCCTCCTGTGGTCCGGTCAGGTCCGCTCTGTTGTAGAGTGCGTCATGTATTGTATTAAAGATCCCTACTGCCAGTACAGCGGCTTCGACAGGCTACTCTTCAAGTGCACAACTTTGTCAGCAGGATTTTCTATAAAGAACTCAACCGAGGACTCACAAAGTGGAGTTTTAATGACTATAGAATGATGCGTTTGTGATGGGACTCCTAGAGACCGATAGAATGTTTAGGTTTATCTATCGTAAAGAGTTATAAGTTTCATTTTTCCCTTTCTATTTAGTGAATGTTTGTTTATTTAACTTCTAAGACCGATCAATTATTTTCGTTTTAAGTGGGGGCCTCATTCAATGTTATTTAATATGTCAATCAAGCAGATGTTATTGATTATCAAGCATGAATTTGAGATTAATTTTTTTGTTAAGTTGATTATCAAATGTTGAATTTATTTCTTTTAAAACTGACCAAAGAAGTTTTCGCTGACAGAAAAGTTTAATATTGATCACTTATTATTACTAATGTTAATTATATAAAAATGTGTTGTGAAATAATTTTGATTCTCTATTTCCTGACATTAAGCAGAGTGAAAGAATTGAATTTCGAGCTAAAATAAATTCCTGAATTCATTTCAATTGTTGTGGATGAGAAAACATTAAATGATATTCTAATTATGCCTAAGTTCAGTCTGGTATTGCGCATGACATTTAATCGGACACACCACAAAACAGGCACGTACAGTTCTACTACAGATCGCCCATTCGGACATGTATATCTTATATATAACCTATCTCCCACCAAGTCCGAGATACTTAAAAGGCTTCTTTCAAAGGCTCATTTATAGACGCCTTTAAACTCAGTCAAAGTAACGACCTCGCGGAGCGACTCTTAAGTTAGAATACAACAAAATTTAAAAAATGTCTGCAGCCTTTGTTGAGTATAATGCACATCAACAGTGTCGTCCCATATGTAATAGCGATTAAATGTATGTTTAAACTCGATTGCTTTAGGATTTTCTTACATGATATATAAATTGTTTCAAACTCTTGATATGCCCTAAGTCATGGCTACGCTACCTGCGGCCGTGGGCCCAAGAAAGCAGCCGTCAAGTATCTTCAACTTGGCAATATATATTACGTAAAGTTGTAAACGAAATATCGAGTATTCATTTACATTCTTAAGCACTTGTTATTGCGAAACAAATTTATTCCTCCGGCAGCTATAGCGTTAGCTGCAGTATTTGGCGCTCATATACATTGTAGCTGATGAGGGCAGGCCATAAAGTTTAGTAGCCTAATATTGAAGCGCGCCGAAACTGGGTGATATGCACTCTCGATGTATTGTGCTTGCTCTGTGTAACCGTGTAACACGACGGTCAACTTCAGTAGCTGCTGTAGTACACACAAATACCAAGATGTCTGTGTACATCACTCTGGCAGCGGCACCAGAAATCTACACAGATTCTTCACATAGCAGTGAATAAACATAACAGTAACAGTATTAACAGTAAAAAAGCGTTTAATGAGAGCGATTTATAATATCAGGGTTATACAGCTTGTACACTTAGTTACCGTATAATATTATCCGTGCCTCCTTAGGACTCATCATGTCGATAAAAAGGAATAGAACAATGGAAGAAGAGAGCGGAGCTTTAATGTACAATAGGAGTTAGATTTCTTTATGGCACAGACAGAGAACCATTTCATGAAGTGTCTTTCTTATCTGCGGCGGTGTTGTGAAAACTGTCAAAAAGGACAATGTCAATAAACATTTTCGCGACACGCATCACACAACTCTGCACAGTTACAAAATGATCCAAGGAAGATCAGCATGGGAAGTCTAAAAAGGAATGTTCGACTACAGACCTCGGTCATGTCTGCTTTTGTTAAGACTTCCAATAAGCGCAGTGAAGCTGTCTAGCAAGTGGCCTGTTGTCTCGGTGTCCCTGTAAAGCCTTTTTTCGATGAAGAATTCATGAAAAGTCGCATCATGGATGTTTTTAAATACATTCATTCGTGTAGGGAAAGGGATTACTCTTTAATTCCCTTGTCACGTGATACCATGCAACGTCATCAAAGTAATAATGCCGAGCAGCTGAAGTTCTCCGTGCAGGCAAAGATTAACAAGGAGGACAGCTTGTTGGCACTGGCTGTTTAATTGCCCTAAGTCATGGGTGCGCTACCTGCGGTCGTAGGCACAAAAAAGCGGCCGTCAAATATTTTCAACTCGGCAATATATATTATGTAAAATTGTTAACGAAATATCGAGTATTCATTTACATTCTTAAACATTTTAGATTCAGCGCAGCTACTCACATTCATTACCTTCCTATCCCCAACATTTGCATTGTGCGAGGATCTGCTCTCCACGGAGACACTCGTTACTCAAACTCGAGAAGAGGAGAAGACATATTTTTGGCAGTTAAAAAAACTTGCATCGACTCTCACGTTGATCTGAAGAACTTGCGAGACATCTGCTCAGCCGGCGTGCCTGCCTTTGTGGATAAGCAAAATGGATTCGTGGCTAGATTTTCTGATTATGTGTTCAAGGATCACGGTAATGACAAGCTCATAAATCTGCGCTGTGTTCTAAATCTTTAGATTTAGATAACATTCTGAAGGGTGTGAATCGCATTTTCCTTTTCATTCGCGTGAATGCTCCTCACCATCACCAATTCATAGAAATTCTTCACACAAATGATTCGTCGGCTGAAGATATTCTATACCACACCAGCGTTCGTTTGTTATCTCAGGGAGAAACATGTTGCCGTTTTCAGATGCTACAAAAAGAAATACTGGAATTGTATGCCCCGAAAAACAAAAACTGCCCACTGCAGAACCAGGCCTTCTTAACATATCTAGCCTTCCTTGTAGTTTGTTATTTTATATCAACTGCCTCAACGAGTCTCTGCAAGGCAAAGGAACAACAGTTTGCCTTATGCACAGAAGAGTACAGGATTTCTGTGACAAATGTCATCTGCTAAAAAGTCATATTCAACAGCTCAATTTCTATCATTTCCCTCAACTCACCGCTCTAATCAAGAGCCATGAAATAAGAAAATCTGAAATTAAGACTACGTCCTTTTCAGGCGTCCTCGAACCACTGTTGTAGGAGTTCGCGAAGTTTGTGGAGAAATTCGAGTACAAAATAGATCTACTGGAGACAAGGGAAGTAACTGTCGAGAATCACAAGCTTCGCGAAATAGCAAGAAACACTCTTGGAAGCAGCACTTACATGTGGGAAGCGTCATTTTCACGGATAAATTATCTCAAGAACAAATATCAACCTTACCGGTGGACACCAATCTGGCGTCAGAAATACGACTGATGATTTCCAGCGAGTGCTCGGACTTTGCGTGACTTCAAGAGCAATTCAACCTCAAATTTCAGGACTGTGGACTGCTAAGTTACATTGACAGTGTTAGTGAAGCAGGTTATCACTTACTGATTTATTGCGTTCTCAGTTTGCTAATGCCACTTACAAATATCCTTATGCTGTAAGTGTGTGAATTGCATGAGGTTAAGATACTTTTTAGGTTTATATGACAATGTTCAATATAGTACAAATATAAAAAATTATCAATTGAAAAGATTTTATTTGTAATGAAGCACTTTTGTTTGCCTACAATACATTATGATGACGTCATTCTTATGTCGCGTAGACTATTACGAGAGGTAAACTTTTTGTAGCGATCGTCTCAATTTTCAGTGAAAATATTTTGGTGGCCGTGGCAAACTATTTTTTAAAGCGGCTGTCATTGGGCCAAAGGTTTGCGCAACCCTGCATAAGTCATGTTGTGACATAAATCTCAAGGGTGAAATTTACTTTTTTAAAAAGACGCTAATAGTCTTTAAGATTTTGGAACACTTGGTCTATTTATATATTTTTAATGTTAATATTTACAATGAAAACTAATGATAAATTTACTTATTTATAAATACTGTAAGTTTATAACCAATATAATTTTAAATATACTGATGGTTTTATAAAATACAATATCACAAACGAAAGCTTTAATATGATGTAATTATAATAAAAATTATATTTATGTGTGGTAATATCCCAACGGACTCTTTATTTCAATAAAATCACGATATGATCAGAAGCGTAACTGGATTTTACGCGCCCTAGGCTAATTCATTTTTGGCGCCCTAGGCTAATTCATTTTTGGCGCCCTAGGCTAATTCATTTTTGGCGCCCTAGGCTAATTCATTTTTGGCGCCCTTGAGAAATAACGAAAATACTCAATTAAAGAGAATTAAAATTATTTTTGAAGGATTAGCATTCGGCGCTCATGGAAACTGCCCCGATGCCAAGTCCTTGTTACGCCTCTGGATGTAATATAAAGCAATGTCGCAAATAATGTTTCATTAAGTTAATAATCGCAACTATACCAATGTAAAGGTTTCGAATGAATTCATTTGACAACTGATGGTAGACATCATGGTTATCCCATATCCCTTGTTTTTAAAATTATTCCATAACAGAATACATGTTTGCATGTACCGTTATTTATTTGTACAGGTGTTGTAATAAAATAATTAGACACGATAATCTCACGTTAATAAATCATTTACCTATTCTCTATCAGTTCTTCCCCCTTCCCCCGACATATTGAAGGATATAAGTGTGAAGTTGTGGGCGACAATGTTGGACACTGGAAGACTCGGAGGAGTTCACTTTTTTTTTAAAGTTGTGAGTGGGTGGCACCAACCCTCGTGCGCCTCTGCTGACCATTGACTCTTGTCAGCACTGATCGCACTGACCATAAACTCTTATAGACCAAACATTCTCCAACTTACTTTCTACTCCCATACCTACATAACATGACAGTCAAATTGACAATAAAAACTCTAATAGAAATGCAGATCAGAAGTAAACTATGGAAAAGATTAGGAACTTTATTAATATATACTGCATAGATAATAATGTCAGAAATTGTACGTTCACAATTACTTATATATANTATATATATATATAAATATATATATATTTATATATGAAAACCTGTGTGTTTCCTAATATCGAAAACATAATTAAGCGGTGTTAATATAGTCTTATCACGTTTCTGTCGCTATTATAACCGTGACAAATTTTGTCAAACCGAAGTGTCATCTTGATTAGATTTTTTTAAGAAGGAAAGGGGCCGTCCATAAAGTACGTCACGCTCCAGAGGGGGGAGGGGTGTAAGAAAGTGTGACAGTTTGTGACAGGGGGAGGGGGTGTCCGGCCATATGTGACGTCACGGTGTTTTATGTTAAATTAAAATTATTTTGTTAAAAAAAATATATTTTTGTACAAAAGTGCAGTGGCGTAGCTAGACCTTTTGCCGTCCGGGGCGGTCTCCAATTTGTCGCTCTTTTAGGGGCCGCCCATAAATGACGTCACGCACTGGGGGGGGGGGGTCACACATTTGGTGTCATTCAAAACGCGCAACTTTAAATAAAAGCCACACTGAAATATATGATTACCCAAACTTTATTCAATGACGATATACGTGATTTCACGCGTGTTAGATGTTAGAGTGCAACCTTAAACTAAAAACATATTTAAATGACCAAACAAATAGAAAATGATTTTAAATATGCTCATTTTCAAATACAAAATACCGCTTGTATGGAGGGGGGGGACTTTGTCACGTCACATTGAGGAATGGGTCTAAGTTTTTTTTTCTTTACGCCGTGTGACGAGGGGCGGGGGGTGAAAATCAGCCGAAATCACCTGACGTCATTTATGCACGGCCTCTTAATTAAGTTAATCATATGATCGTTTTTTTTAAATCATTAAGCATGAATAAATAGTTGTAATTGAAACGAAGTACATTGTAAAAGGTGGGGGACAATTTTACCTTTGCATGCCCTATTTATGTAAGCAGTAATAAAAGAGGCCACATAAGATGATAAACCTATAAGTACACATTATAAAAATACAAGATAATTGTTTTGAAGGCCACAAGAAAGTTATAGGGTCACAGGTCCGTCCCCCCACCCACCCCAAATGAGACAAAAGATATTCCAAATTTACACGCAAAAACATTAACAATTAATATGCTTTTATTTTTTATTTATAAATATGTGAATTTTTGTTAAATTAAAACAGAAATTGTATACATCAGCATGTAAACATATTTTTTATTATTTATAAATTTACTTACTCACCTAACTTTCATAGTCGAAAAATCATTTATTATGTTATCAAATTTTATATTATTTGTAATATCATGTTCTATGGACAATATTACAAGATTTTGTAGTCTTAAATCACTTATTGTGGAGCGAAAATATTTTTTTTTCAACTTCAGTTTGGAGAAGTTCCTTGCACAACTAGATATACTGATAGCAATTGAAATTTTTTTTTAGCAAAATTGTAATGTTGGATGAAGGATTTTCCAATAGTTACTGTTAAATATATTTTAATATATAAAGTTCAAAGGGGTATTTCAATATTTCCCCTCTTTTTTTTAAACATAAGGCCTCTTCTTGAAGTGTAGGTACAGCCAGGGCTGGTCTTAGGCTCCTGCAACCTATGCGGTCGCAGTTACCGCAGCACTTTCATAGGCCCAACCTATCTTAATTTTCACTTATTATTTTTATTAATACCTTATCCCTAACTCATACTGGGGCCCACGCAATCAGTTTCGCATACTAAGCTGCATATGGATCCGCAATAGCTAAGACCGCAATTAAGAAATTTAATTGATGTTCAAATTCTTCATTTAGAATCCTAGATGGTATAGTATTATACACGAATATTTTCTTGCAAGAACATGTAACTCATCACCTCGTTCTTTTATTTTCTTTTATAATTACATCTATGGATAAAAACATTTCTCGTTGTACTTCTTGCTCTAAAGATAGAACCATTTCTTCTGAATTTTCCCCACTCATATTTTTCTCCTTTTAACTTGGTATCTAGTCGATATTTCCAGCTCTCTGTAACAGCGTTCTGTAATAGCCCATATCTTTGTTTCATCAAATGGGTTTGCTTAGTTTGCATTAATTTAAAAAAGACGGGATCCCATTGAGATACCATAGAGAAGTAAAAGATTGCCATGAACTGTGTAAAATTCCAGCATTTGATCTCGTTTTACTCGTCACTTCAGGTGTCAATTTTCCAAGAAGCTTGAGATTTTTAATTAAGTATGTCTTTTTCTGAATTATTTATGTAATGGTGGTGTTTATTAACGGAGAAATGAATAATCTTTATTTTTAATGAATAACCATATATTAATGAAAAATACAAGCTATATGTGTTAATTTAATGCAATAAAAACAAAGTAAATTTAATTTTTAATAAGTTCACTTACAATAATTTTATAAAACCCGAAACAGTAATATATTTTTCTACTTTCAATTTAAACACAATATTTGAACCAATATGTCATGTAGGCAGGCCCTTGTTAGCGCATCATTCTGCGAATGTCGAAATTCCACGCTAAAACTGTCGTGCGATATTATTACTACATATATTCGGACCAGCGGTGATGTGTTGTTGTTTTTTGTGCAGTTTTCTTATAAAAGCGCCATCTGTGACGTATACCGCTTAAATTTGCAAATAAATACTTACTTTTTTTAGCGATTTCAAATTTTTAAACTGTTCTGCGTTAGTTATAACAACCAATGCGTAAACAAACAAATTTTATACGAATCCGTCAATTTTAACTCAAAAATTAGATTATTTTTGTTTCACTGTGGGTTTACTCCTTCCAAAGAAAAGGGGCAGTTTTCGGAAATGTCTGGGTTTACTTTTCAAATGTCCACAAATGCCGCCCTTTGAATGAATGCCGCCCGGGGCGGACCGCCCCCTCCGCCCCCCCTAGCTACGCCACTGCAAAAGTGTGACGTATTTCAGGGCGGGGGGATCCAATATTTGTGACTGTTTGTGACAGGGGGGAGAGTTGAAGTTAAAAATTCACAAAAAGAGCGTGACGTACTTAATGGACGGCCCCAAAGTAAAAAGTTATAGAAATAAGCGAAGGGGAGCAAACTCACATGAAAAAAAAACCAAACTTTCAATGTCATAATAGAATATACTGAATACTTCCCCGCAAACTCCGCCCATGTTAGGAACTGTGAAATGTGACCCAGTTATTAAATACCATGGACATTGACTTGTACTGGGTTTTTTTGGGATGGTTTACAGGAAGTGACGCAACTGGAACTAACTAAAGAGTAGGGGAGTGCAAACTTTGAAAACATACGCAATGCCTTCTGTTGTACAGTAGGACTCTCATTTAGTTGAAATCTCAAGGTAATAAAATATTAAACAATATATATTGTTTTCATACTGAGCGTTTGTGTTCTTAAAAATGTGTGTTGAATCTTTACTGAAAGACATCTTAAAAAATATTTTTAATACTTATCAAGGACCACTGCATGGACTTCTGCTTATTCTCGTTTACTCCTCAGATCATACTGTAAAAACATCAGAGTTCCATGAGGTATCGTGGATGTACACAATATAGCCATTCTTAAAATTTGAAATACTGTGTATGTTTTCAGTTCATTCAATAAAGGCGCTCTTTTTCAAAGCTCATGTCCAACATTCTTACGGTTAATAAATTCATGGACAAATATTTGACGGTTATCTAGAAGCAGCAGGTTTTAAGAAAATATAAACCCTGTACTGTACGTGACATTTCAATAGTTTACATGAATATTTTTAGTTTGCACTTCAAAGGTCTAAATGAATACTTTTGGTTTGAAGATCATACCTACAAAGCTCTAAATAAATATTTTCAGTTCAAACATCATATCTGCAAAGGTCTAAATGAATATGTTTAGTTGGAAGATCATACCTACAAAGGTCTAAATGAATTCTAAATGAATATGTTTAGTTGGAAGATCATACCTACAAAGGTCTAAATGAATATGTTTAGTTGGAAGATCATACCTACAAAGGTCTTAATTAATATGTTTAGTTGGAAGATCATACCTACAAAGGTCTAAACGAATATTTTTAATTTCAACATATTACCTGCAAAGGTCTAAATGTTTAATGTTTAATCTCTCACAAAACTTGACCGGTAAGGCTCCCCGTATTTTTATGTTGTGATCACAGTTATTTGACACTTTTCAAAACCAATGAAGTGATAGACAAGTATTTAATAACTAAGAATAATGTCTGTATTTGTCTCACACTGTCGCTGGTTGTGGTTGCTCCTAATACCCAACTTCTCTCATGCATGATTCTTATTGCAGTACAGTTGACTATAGTTGGCATTGATGTTTTTTCTGGTATTTATTTCCCAATATAATAACTGATCGACCGTTTAGCATGCATGCGTCGATCAAAGAAATGCATTGAGTCAAATATTGTTCAACATCAAGATTATTTAGTGTGGAAAATTGATTGTATAGAACTCATTCATTCAGTGAAGTGGAGATTAACCGATAAGAGTAATAAGAGTGATTTTTTTTATAGTGTTTGAAGAATGTATATTTCGTAAAAATCAAAAGTTTGAGAATGCTTTGAGAAAAAATATTCACTGACAGGAGGCCGTCCATAAATGACGCCCCGCAACCGTTAGGGGGAGGGGGTCCACACATTTCTGACGATGTGTGACAAGGGGGAGGGGGCAGTTTAAGAATAGTGACGTCACGTCAAAACACGATCATTTAAATAAAAGTGAAACTTAAATATTTGATTTCTTACAATTTATTTTCTGACGTTTTACATAGTTTCACTCGTGTTACGTTATTAGAGTGTAGCCTTAGACTAAATCAGGGGTCGGGAAACTTTTTGTCTGAGAGAGCCATAAAGACCTCAGATTTTGAAACAGTAATTACGAGAGAGACACGTATTATGTTTAAAACTAAAATTTCAAGTAAACGTATTTTGTGTAATTTCAGCACTAAAATTACAATAATTATAAACCCTGAATTCCTTTTAATAACAATGGTATGCTGTTTTTACAAGCAATTAATATGTAGATCTAATGAGTATAAATAAAGTTTTTTTCAAAAAATATGTATTTATATTTTTTTTATAAACGAACATCTCTCTGAGAGCCGCAGATGCAGCCATCAATAGAGCCCTATCTGGCATGCGAGCCATGGTTTCCCGACCCCTGCACCAAATACGAATTTAATTTTCAATAAAGTGATTTGAAACATGCTCATTTTCAAATAGAGAATGTCACTTTTAAGGGTCAAACCTTTGTGACGTCATTTCGGAGGGAAAAAAAGTAGGAGGGGTATAAGTTTTTGTGACGAAGTGTGAAGATTAGGGAGGGGGGAAATCGGCTAAAATCGCCTATAAATAGTGTTGAAGTCCCATTTCAGTGAGCTCTCTCCTAGTTGCTCGTATTGTATGATGTCATTATGTAATAACCAGAGTTATCCTCAGTCCCAACCTGATTACATCAATTCAGTTGTTTCATCTCACAGATCATAACTGCTGTCCATTGTTGTTTTTATGACGACATATTGACTGTCATCTACATGCCTCGTCCATGAGCTCCTGCCCCTCTCACAACTCCGTCATACCTCAGAGTTCGGTGTTGTGGAGATTGACGTTAAGTCAACTGTTGCGTGATGTCCAGCATATTCATTCAAAGCCTGAGAGCCAGTTGGCAGGTTATCACAGTGGTTCTCACATTCCTTGTTCTGTGCCCGCTGATATTCCCCTACTCTGAGAGATCTCAGGTAAACCCTGGCATCAATTACATCATATCTCATGTTAAATTTCAACACGTTTATCTTTAAGATTCACTTTCAGGCAAGTAATTACATAAAATAGTGTATTTTAAAAGGTTTTATTATACGCTCCTAATGCTAAAAAGATATGAAAATCTTTGGTTTCAGAGAGTGTCATTTAATGAGTTTTGTTTTGTAAAATCATTTAGTGTGTTATAAATGTTAACAATCATTCTTATATAAAAAAATATTTTAAAAAAAAAAGTAACCGTAAGAAATCATAGAGTAAAACGTTTAACACTTCTAATTCCTATGACTTACAATCTGCAGTTGTTAAATCCTCGGTTAATCGTAATATTATTGAGTACATTAATATATGTACATATACATATATATATATATATATATATATATATATACAGAGCTTTTTTTCTGAAGAAAAAGGTTCCGGAACGCATATTTATGTCCGTTTTGTCATAAAGAAATAACACTGAAATGAGTGAAGTAAACGTAAAATTTTAGACTATATCAAAGAAACAAAATTACAAGGTTTAAACTGTTAAGTTTTATTAACTATATAGGCTAATCTAATAAAAAGACAACCTTTGAGGTTTTACAGCAAGTTCCACAGTTTTCGCATGTTTTCATCTGACAAATCATCTCGATTTCTTTTCCTGCTTTGACTGTCTATAGCTGAATGTCTTCCTCGAAGTAACCACGAATCAACGTACTTTGAGGGATCGAAGAATGTGAGACGTGGACCCACCAATCTGATGAATAACAGTGACGAAACTGTTTTTGTCATCAAATAAGCCCTGGTTGGGGTGATTATAAGATTCATCTGCGAAAATCCTCTCTCGCACTCACTAGAAGAAATAGAAATAGTATGTATAGCACGAATCTATGGAAGCAGTGTTTCTGGATATGTCTATTCCATAAGGTATTCACGGAATCCAAGAATCATTTCTCTTTCATTTAGTTGTAGTCTGTTTGACAATTTTCTATTTTCCATTTCTCCAAATGTTATCTGGTTGGTAACGTTTTCTGACCACTGTTTTGATCTAATATGCGAACCCACTGAGCTAATTCAGCATCTTCGTTAGTAAGCAATCTGTTCTCAATTTTGTTCTTTAGTTTTTTGTAAAAGGCGTTAGGATCAATAGGAGGATCATTAGGTGAGTTTTTTGTGTGTAATATAGCTCCATGAAAGCTGAGATTCTCGGCGGCAGCTGTTGCAGTTTTATAATATGTGCCTGCATTTTGACTTCTTTCCTCAAAGACTTGTACAAGTGCTTTTATTTTTTTATTCGCCTTGTATAGATCTATGTTGCGCTCCTGTAGATCCAAGCTCAACTCAGATAATTCCTGAAGAGCATGCGCATCAGCACCATAGATATAAAATGTAAAATTAAAATTCAAGGCTTTGTTTCATATACCAACCATGGTTGGGCCGGGCTATTATATATGACTAGTTTATTTAATATTAAATTCACTTTACGCTATCATCGATTTTGCATTCAACGGAACCTGAAAAAGCAGTAAAGACCAAACATTCCAAGCAAAAAAATATAAAAAAGTCTTTGGAAAAAGGTGCCGGAACGCCGTTCCGGTGCGTTCCGCCAGAAAAAAAGCACTGNNNAGAGAGAGAGAGAGAGAGAGAGAGAGAGAGAGAGAGAGAGAGAGAGAGAAAGAGAGAGAGAGAGAGAGAGAGAGAGAGAAATACGACTCCCTTCTTAGTCTTAGAGTTTACATGATGGTTACAGTCAACACAACTTGTATAGTTCTTACTTCTTTTGAACAGAAGTTCAAGCACTGTAAAATGAAATGTTTAGATGAAGTTACTTTTTGAAGTTGATAAATGAATTGTGAATTTAGCTTAAAAATAGTGAATCCTTCACTTGTGGCGGGGCATGATTGTGGTTGTTTGTATATCAATCTTTGTAATTGTTTATATATCTATCTTTGTGGTTTTTTGTGTATATCAATCTTTGTGGTTGTTTGTATATCAATCTTTGTGATTGTTTGTATATCAATCTTTGTGGTTGTTTATATATCAATCTTTGTGATTGTTTGTATATCAATCTTTTTTGTAGGAGTCCAAATGTGTCTACGTCATTCTCTTGATGACCATCTTCTGGGTCACGGAAGCTTTTCCCCTCCCTGTCACGTCACTTATTCCACTGGCCCTGTGTCCAGTCTTGGGTATAGCACCTTCTTCAAGGCTGATGCGGGTATTTTTAGAGGTAAAGTTTTTTTCTTATTTAAGCGATTTATATGTTGATTTAAAGTCGATGTAAATTAATGACTATGTTAATGCATGTTAGGTAACATTAAGGTATTGCGCATCATGTTTAAAATTTGATTCAATGGTTATAAGGACGTTATAAAAGAGTCCCTGTATTACTCATTCTATAGTCCGTTCGTTCATAAGCCGACCCTCCCCTTTTTGAAAGAGAATAGTATAAAAAGTGTATAACCCTCTCGTAAGCCGAACCCCAAAAATAATAGGATAGTGTGAACGAAATTGTACACATTTTAAGTGTTAAGATTCATAAGGCATGTTGAAAAATAATATTGTGGTAAAGCTAACGGCATTGTTCCAAGCAGGATGTCTCTTTCCTGCTCATCGGTGGGCTTTTTGTTGCCATTGCTATTGAAGAGTGCAAGCTTCACAAGCGTTTTGCTTTGAGGATTCTCATGTTTATCGGTGTGAAGCCACGCAGGTGAGTACCGTATCATCGAAGGAATTAGATGACAGTAACATATACAGTTAAATAGTTAATTTCAGCTGTGTTTGCGGGTACGAAGATGAGTTGTTGTTGTTGTTGTTTAAATTGTAAATAGTAATCATTCGAAGTTATAAAAATTAAAATATTAAATACTAGGTACGACCCGTGACGTAGCATACGCCACAGACTTGCTAATAGATAGTGCAAAGAAAGGGGGATAGAACGGACACTACAGCATAAAGAAATCAAAGCAACGCGAATGAACATCAAAGGGAGGGGTGGGGAAATCGCTGACGTGTTGATGGTCTTGAGACATGCGCACTGCGGTTAGCTACCTGCCCCCACCTTCACCAAACTAGCTTGCCAACCATAAACTTTGAGGGTCAGCTATATTTTCCAAACACGGGGAGAAGAATGGGTGCAAAAAAAACCCACAAACAAACAAATTATTTATCCGCCGAGGCTTGAACCCGGGACACCCCGCGTTTAAGGCGGACATGATAACCTCTACACTACGAAAAACATGTAAACTGTAGTAAACGCAGGAAGAATGATTGGTCTCGAAACAAGCACACACCACTTTTAGAACCAGCTTGATTGTTCGACCCCAGTGAGGGTCATTCGTCAAGCTCATTTGCACACTACTCGTTCTTGATCTTGTTCTGGTGAATTATATATATAGATGTAATAACATCCAATAGATTCTATTCTGATTTGCCTATTGTAAAACTACATTATTAACTTGCATTTTAATCTTTTGAACCATTGAAAAATTTGAGCGTTTAAACGATTTCACTTAGTCTACCTGTCCTATTATATAATAAAAGTTGGTACATAACTCAAGCCAGCCCGTGAGAATCTCTGCCGTTTGTTTATCTCCCCCTAGACTACTGTTGGGTGTCATGGTGACCACAGCTTTCCTGTCCATGTGGATTAGCAACACCGCCGCCACAGCTATGATGATGCCCATCACACGGTCCCTGCTGACCAAACTATTCCTGACCTCATCAAAGTTGACCAGGTCACCAGCTGTTGGCGACAGGCCAGATGGGGATGAAGGTAAAGTCCAATCCCTAGATAAAAGTTCATGGACATTTTGTTGACAAGGCTCGACTACAAAGGGCCAAAATTTTATTTCTAAAAATTTAACTTAAACTATGTGTTTACAGCAAGTGTTTAACTGCCCGTGTGTGTTAGACCTATGATTCAGATTAATATCAGATTGTCTTTGTAGTTATTTTATGAGCAGAATAAAAACTATTTGGACTTCTTTTGTCTAAGGTCAATAAAAATTGAGCAGTTCATATTATGTCTACATTTATAAAATGTAAGACAAAACAATACACTATTATGCATTTTATACACACACAAAATCCAGAGAATGCTAAAAAAGAGGATCACACAATTTAAGAAAGGAATGTAAAGTGTTTTAGATCATTGTGTTGACAAGTAACATGGAGTATAGTAGTTCAAAACACTTCATTCGTTACTTAATTCTTTTCAAACTTAGCTTCGAGACCAGATGATGGACAGATAACATCAGAACCTAAATACCAGAGAAATGTTACAAACAGGTGAGTATTGGACGTGATCTTTCAGATGTCACCAGAACCAAAATACCAGAGAAATGTTACAAACAGGTGAGTATTGGACGTGATCTTTCAGATGTCATCAGAACCAAAATACCAGAGAAATGTTACAAACAGGTGAGTATTGGACGTGATCTTTCAGATGTCATCGGGACCTAAATACCAGAGCAATGTTACAAACAGGTGAGTATTGGACGTGATCTTTCAGATATCATCAGAACCTTAATACCAGAGAAATGTTACAAACAGGTGAGTATTGGACGTGATCTTTCAGATATCATCAGAACCAAAATACCAGAGAAATGTTACAAACAGGTGAGTATTGGACGTGATCTTTCAGATGTCATCAGAACCAAAATACCAGAGAAATGTTACAAACAGGTGAGTATTGGACGTGATCTTTTAGATGTCACCAGAACCAAAATACCATAGAAATGTTACAAACAGGTGAGTATTGGACGGGATCTTTCAGATGTCATCAGAACCAAAATACCAGAGAAATGTTACAAACATGTGAGTATTGGACGTGATCTTTCAGATATCATCAGAACCTAAATTACCAGAGAAATGTTACAAACAGGTGAGTATTGGACGTGATCTTTCAGATGTCATCAGAACCAAAATACCAGAGAAATGTTACAAACAGGTGAGTATTGGACGTGATCTTTCAGATATCATCAGAACCAATAATACCAGAGACATTATACACAGAGGTAAGTATTCAACGTATCTTTCAGATATCATCAGAACCAACATACCAGAGAAATATTAATAACAGGTGAGTATTCCACATGATCTTTCAGATATCATCAGAACCAACATACCAGAGAAATGTCACAAACAGATGAGTTTTCAACATGACCTTTTACTCTGAAGTTCGCGAACTAGGGGGAACAACCAAAATCTTCTTCTAAAAGTATTTCCAACAAACGAGCTTATGCCAGCATTACATAGAGAGTTCCTAGTTACAATGAACATATTTGTGACGAAACAACGGTATCACGCAACGTAATTGAAAATTAAAGAAATGTATTTGAGTGATATAAAGTTGGCACCTTGTGGCTTGCGTATGCCCATGTTTTGATCAGTTGCTTTTATGTGTTTATTTTGCTCTATGTTCACAAAGTAAAAATCGCATTTTTGCAAACTTTTTTCGCTCTTAAGGCAACAATATTTCAGTATTTGGGACGAACCTAATAGTTTATGCGAAGGGAACCTTTGTTTTACATCTATGTTATTTCTGAGATGTTAGGGTGGGGGTGGTAATTTAATAGCTTTCTCTGATCAGCATATAGTCTATCAATCTGTCTGTCTCTATAATTTTATGTTTATATTATAACATGATATATATATTAACAAGTGACATTGGAAATGTTGACAGTGTATCTGAGGATGAATCCATCGAGTTGAATGGCATTACGGATTTTAACAAGTATGCAGAAGAGACAGCCATTGTCTTCAGTTCCGTTGATGTCCATTTGGTCGGTCATCCTACTAACCACGACCGTTGGGGAGACTATAAATACCATGGACCACGAGATGACTTTGGTCCTCGAGAGACGATAGAGTCGCCACAAAGTCAACAGGATTCCAACCTTCAGCCACTGATTGCGACAGTTACTGAAGAGGAAAGTAACATTTAAATTATCAGTTTGACATTTTGGAATGCCAGATTGATTCGTATTTCATTTGTTTTTGCACTTAAATGTTGTTGTTGGTTTTTCCCTTTTCTTCTTTGTTTTACAACCGGGAATAGACAAAATGGACGCTATAACAGATTACGTCAAAATAATTTTCTGTCCTAAAAAAGTGTTGGCCAGCTACCAAAACGTCCAAGATCTTTAAGTCGCCTAGCTAGACCAGGGGTCACCAACCGTCATAGATCTTTATAACGTCTAGCTAGACCAGGGGTCACCAACCGTCATAGATCTTTATAACGTCTAGCTAGACCAGGGGTCACCAAACGTCTTAGATCTTTATATAGTCTAGCTAGACCAGGTGTCATTAAGCGTCATTGATCTTTATAACGTCTAGCTAGACCAGGGGTTACCAAACGTCATAGATCTTTATATAGTCTAGCTAGACCAGGGGTCATTAAGCGTCATTGATCTTTATATAGTCTAGCTAGACCAGGGGTCACCAAACGTCAAAGATATTTATAAGGTCTAGCTAGACCAGTGGTCACCAAAAGTTTTCCACAGTAGTCCAGTTAACTGACAGAATTGTGAGCGGCAGCAACATTATCATTTTGCTCAATGCTCACAAGCCGAAAAAATAGCTATGGGGCAAATGGCTTAAAAACAACTTGAGCATTCTATTCATCATAATATGCGAGTTGTTTGTTATGAACAAATCACACATTTCTTTCCTTTAAAGTTTCAAAGAGGTGAGGAATAGCTAAAAAAAAATAGATATAAAAAAACAAAAATAAAGAAGTTATTAAGATTTGTAAAGCAAGTATTTGCCTTTCAAGATATCATCAATTTGGTTTGGAGTAGCTGCATCCAATCAAGATAATAGTTTTTAAAATGTTCACCAATCACTGTCGTTTTATGGTTTTACATACTTCATTTTTTCAAAACATGAGCTCAACGAAATAAGTTAAATCAAGACCCTTATGCTATAACACCTGGATTTTTCTTTAACATCAGTTAAGTAACGCTGAAATTAAACAGATTTATATTTGCCAAGACAGAAATTTCTTCTTCTAGACACGAACAATTTGTTTGACATTTTCCGATTCCTTTTTTTTTTTTAATTTATTTTTTTTTTTATGCAATTTTACACCATGTCAGTTATTTATTTCCTCTATTCACATTTAAGTTTACTAACGTATTAAAAACATTGAAATCCTATAAAATTGTTGAGAGCCAAAAAATAAATAAATAATTCTGGAGCATGACCAGCGTTAAAAGCCGGTAGCATCTGCTTGCTGTAAAGATAATTGTTGGCGTGTTATCATCCAAAACCAAGAATACGTCAGAGCGATTGCGGAAAAAAACATGAGCCGGGGAAGGACCTGGGCTCCATTCGTCTTTAAATGGGTACCAGACATTAGTTTGGAGTGAAGTAAATGTGCTGGCCACTGGGCTGGCCACTGGGCTGGCCACTGGGCTGGCCACTGTGCTGGCCACTGGGCTGGCCACTGGGCTGGGCACAAACCCAAATTTAAAAATATCGATGTGCCGATAAACTGAAGTCGTGGGCCGGAACAGACCCGCGGGGCATTGTTTAGTGAGCTAGACCATTAGTTAATTTTATCTCATCTGAAGGCAGTGTAAAAGTGAATTATCATTAGCCCTTAAAGCAAAATAGAAAAATGGCGTCGTGAGTCTGCTCTGGTCAAATTTAAAGTAGACTTTAAGTTTGCTGACGATACTTAATTTATACTTTAAAAACAATGAACACCGAAATTAAAGTTTTTAAGAGGAGAGCATTTTAAAGATTTAAAAAACTATTCTACAGGTAAACACTGGTACCATTGAGGACGAGGATCAAATCTTGAAGCATCTGGACAGTGCCAACATGGCAACGCTGAGAACGTTCAGTATGAGTGTATGTTACTCTGCTAACATTGGGGGCATAGCTACACTCACTGGCACAGCTGCAAACATGGTGCTGGGCAGGATGGTTGGGGAGTAAGTAGTTGTGATGGGAGGATGGTTGGGGAGTAAGTAGTTGTGATGGGAGGATGGTTGAGGAGTAAGTAGTTGTTATGGGAGGATGGTTGGGGAGTAAGTAGTTGTTATGGGAGGATGGTTGGGGAGTAAGTAGTTGTGATGGGAGGGTGGTTGGGGAGTAAGTAGTTGTGATGGGAGGGTGGTTGGGGTTGGGGAGTAAGTAGTTGTGATGGGAGGGTGGTTGGGGAGTAAGTAGTTGTGATGGGAGGGTGGTTGGGGAGTAAGTAGTTGTGGTGGGAGGGTGGTTGGGGAGTAAGTAGTTGTGATGGGAGGGTGGTTGGGGAGTAAGTAGTTGTGATGGGAGGGTGGTTGGGGAGTAAGTAGTTGTGATGGGAGGATGGTTGAGGAGTAAGTAAATGTGATGGGAGGATGGTTGAGGAGTAAGTAAATGTGATGGGAGGATGGTTGAGGAGTAAGTAAATGTGATGGGAGGATGTTGAGGAGTAAGTAAATGTGATGGGAGGATGGTTGAGGAGTAAGTAAATGTGATGGGAGGATGGTTGAGGAGTAAGTAAATGTGATGGGAGGATAGTTGAGGAGTAAGTAGTTGTGGTGGGAAGTTGATTCGTGGGTAAGAGTTGTAAACAGATGGTCGGACAGTAAATGTTACACTAGAAAAGGTATTTGCAGTTTTTGAAGAAGTTTTTTGGCCCTATACGTGTCCTTCATTTACTCTTGAATGGGCTCTTTGTTGCATTTGTTGCCAATCATCTTTATTCTGGACAACTGAAGACAATATTTTGGTTACAAAAGAGGTAATACTGTTACACTTTATTTGGCTGTCATTAAAATAAAATAAAAAACGTGCCTTAAAAACATGGTTATTCATTGTATGATTGATGTTATCTTTATTTCATAGTCATACCTATATGATTGATGTTATCTTTATTTCATAGTCATACCTACATGATTGATGTTATCTTTATTTCATAGTCATACCTATATGATTGATGTTATCTTTATTTCATAGTCATACCTATATGATTGAAATAAAAAGTGGTTATACTTTCGTGTATTAGTGTTACAATTTAACCAGCTCTAAATTTTTTAGTGAAATAATTGCATCCGATCTGTACTTTTGGAGTTCCATTTATGTTAAGATCTTGATTCTAGTCCAATTTCAGAAATCATTTTTAAAGGGTTTCTTAATATTTCCATAT
Source organism: Radix auricularia (assembly GCA_002072015.1). NCBI lineage: Eukaryota > Metazoa > Mollusca > Gastropoda > Lymnaeidae > Radix > Radix auricularia. Next base: position 269,211 of record MUZC01004798.1, on the reverse strand, counting down.
TTATTATGACACTTTGTCTGTACTTTCAGTGACGGAACTTGACAAGGGAGTGAATTACGATTTATTCCTACTCTAAGCCCATGCGTTAAAAATAGTATTTGGATAGTGTTTTACAATGCAACTGTTCTCGTGTATAAAAATTCAGTCTTATAATTTGATCACCAACAGCCTATCTACTGAACCAGTTATCACCTTCGCAAGTTGGTTTGCATTCGGATTCCCCACTGCACTGCTCATCCTGTTGGCGTGTTACTTTTGGATGAACATAACGGCATTTGGCCTCAAGTAATTCTTCACAACCTATGTGACTTTGTTAGTGTAGACTCTCTTGGCATTGTTAAAAGATTTGTTTATGCATTGATTTTTAAATTTATAGTTTTAAGTACTTTTATTTTAATATTTATTGTTAATATGATAGCCATGTTAGCTCGATAATATATGCTAGACCATATATGACAGCCGTGTTAGCAAGACTTTCTATGA
>MUZC01004798.1:253100-268508 GCA_002072015.1 Radix auricularia | reverse complement strand
TAAGATGCACCGAGATTGCAAGATTTTCTGGATTAAATTAAAAAAAAAATTTATTCATGTATTTTGGGGTAATTTTTTCTATATAAGCTCTATATTTCTGTGTGACTTTTGACCTTGCGCCGTGACAAAACTACGCATGTCAGCTATGTGATTTTAAGATTTTTCTATTGCACTTTAGTCAGATGCAACGAGATTGCAAGATGTCCTGGATTGAATAAAAAATTTAAAAATGTTAGGCAAGTATTTTAAGGTCATTTTCTCTTCATAAGCTCTATATTTTTGTGCGACTTTTGACCTTGCGCCGTGACAAAAGTATGCATGTCAGCTATGTGATTTTTAATTTTTTCTATTGCACTTCTGTCAGATGCAACGAGATTGCAAGATGTCCTTGATTGAATGAAAAATAAAAAAAATGTAAGGCATGTAATTTGGAATAATTTTCTCTATAAAAGATATATCTTTTTGTGCAACTTTTGACCTTGCGCCGTGACAAAATTATGCATGTTAGCTATATGTTGTTTAGATTTTTCTATTGCACTTCTGTAAGATGCACCGAGATTGCAAGATTTTCTGGATTAAATTTAAAAAAAAATTTATTCATGTATTTTGGGGTAATTTTTTCTATATAAGCTCTATATTTCTGTATGCCTTTTGACCTTGCGCCGTGACAAAACTATGCATGTCAGCTATGTGATTTTAAGATTTTTCTATTGCAATTTAGTCAGATGCAACGAGATTGCAAGATGTCCTGGATTGAATAAAAAATTTAAAAAATGTTAGGCAAGTATTTTAAGTTCATTTTCTCTTCATAAGCTCTATATTTTTGTGCGACTTTTGACCTTGCGCCGTGACAAAAGTATGCATGTCAGCTATGTGATTTTTAATTTTTTCTATTGCACTTCTGTCAGATGCAACGAGATTGCAAGATGTCCTTGATTGAATGAAAAATAAAAAAAAGTTAGGCATGTAATTTGGAATAATTTTTTCCATATAAGATATCTCTTTTTGTGCAACTTTTGACCTTGCGCCGTGACAAAATTATGCATGTCAGCTATATGATTTTTAGATTTTTCTATTGCACTTCTGTAAGATGCAACGAGTTTGCCAGATGTCCTGGATTGAAAGAAAAAAAATTTAGGCATATATTTTGGGATAATTTTTTCTATATAAGTTCTATATTTTTGTTCGACTTTTGACCTTGCGCCGTGACAAAACTATGCATGTCAGCTATGTGATTTGTAGTTTTTCGATGGCACTACTGTCAGTTGAAAAGAGATTGCAAGATGTCCTGGATTGTATGAAAAATTTAAAAAATGTTAGGCATGTAATTTGGGGCAATTTGCTCTTTAAAAGATATAAATTTCTTTGCGACATTTGACCTTGCGCCGTGACAAAACTGTGCATGTCCGCTATTTTATTTTTAGATTTTTCTATTGCACTTCTGTCAAATGCAACAAGATTGCAAGATGTCTTGGATTGAATAAAAAAAAAAATTAGTCAAGTAATTTGGTGTAATTTTCTCTATATAAGCTTTTTTTTTGTGTGTGACTTTTGAACTTGCGCCGTGACAAAATTATGCATTTCAGCTATGTGATTTTTATATTTTTCTATTGCACTTCTGTCAGATGCAATGAGATTGCAAGATGTTCTGGATTGAATGAAAAATAAAAAAATGTAAGGCTTGTAATTTGGGGTAATTTTCTCAATATAAGCTCTATATTTTTGTGCGACTTTTGACCTTGCGCCGTGACAAAACTATGCATGTCAGCTATGTGATTTTTAGATTTTTCTANTATATATAACTATATATTATGTGACATTAGCTTCCGTTACATTATGCGTCCCTTACAAACTTATATGAACTCTAATGAGAGATATAGTTCACTAATGTAAAAGCGCATTACTATTAGGTTATTGGCTAGTCTCACTAGTATTGACTTGTTGAAGTGATCTTCAGAAAGATGTCTATAGACCCACAACAGCTTAGCCGAGTCATTATCTCGTGTGCTTCTGTGATTGGAGCATTTGACTCAGAACCTTACAGCTATGAATGTTTTAACTATGAGTCCCTTATATATGACACATAACTAAAATTATTGATTATGTTCAATATAATACGCACCGCGCGACAGACTCCTGTGACATCGAGGGCGGGAGTGAAACTACTGTGTCTCTTGGAGTCCAACTATAGCAGACGGCTAAAAGTGCTTCATAGAGATATACTAGAAATACATCTGAAATTGTGATAGAATTCATTGTTGGGTGACGAAAGTCTGTGTGAAAAATTTGAGCTTGCTTATTTTTCGGGAAGTGGGTCATTATTTCCTTTTTTCCGCGGGCGGTTTGGCGGGACTACGACAAGCAGAGAGAACGACAAGACGGTGAAGTTAATATAAAGCAACCGAGTGATATTATTATTATTATAATTTTATATATATATTTTTTTTTTTGGTTGTAATTTCTTTTTTTTTAAAATGCATTTAAGATGAATAATACTTAGGAATTGATTCCAATATTATTAAAATCCAAAGCGATATCAATTTGTTATGTTTGTATAAAATAATTTTTAAAAACCTTAGGTACCTTGGACATATATAAAATATATATATATATATACACACTTCTGCGAAGTCTTTCTATAAGAAGTTTCTAAGAATGATAAGATTACAGTCATACTATTTCAGCTTATTTTCTGTTCAATTTTTAAATATTTTTTTAAAAATTCTATTGCCCAGGTTCAGCGAGGCGATTGTTTTGGGACATTTCTGTATTCTTGTTGCCCTCTGGCTACTTCGCGTCCCTGGCTCATTTCCTGGCTGGGCCACACTGTTCAAACCTGGGTACATACATTGCAAGCATGTAACAATGATATAGCACTATTTCATGTGAGAGTATTGTAAAGTTTAATTGTGTACTCACTAGCTCACATGACCAAACATCCATTTATAGCATTATAAATACATTTTAGTATCATCTACTATCAACGATCAAAGTAAAACTCAGAGCTTAAGCTGTATCTCGTTGTCTTTGGGGTACGGGTTATTGGAAGTGGGGCAGATAAAATCTTAGACTACTCCAAGCTTAAAATAATTTTATGAACAATATAAACAGCGATGTTTTATCCAAACTTTAACCAGTTTGTTGCCCACTCCTTTACAGCCTTGTCTCCCACCTCCATTATGGGCTACCTACTAAGTCATCTTCTATGTAACCAGCAAACTGGCCAACTCGTTTACAGCTTCAATGCCCATAATGCCCATAACGCCCATAACTTTGCCATTGTTCCCGTCCCCCAGTTTTATCAGCCATGTTGCTTCACATTTTCCCAGGAATGTTAAGTCTCTGGTTATTCTATCAGCTATTTATTTTTCACTCAGAACTTATTTGTTGCTCTGCTCTTGTATAATAAACAAAATTTATTAGAAATTTCATAGAATGATACCTAACCCAGGGCCTGAGCTCAACGCTCTTCAGTTTAAATAGAATAATTCAAAAACATAATTTAAATTAAAACAGCAACTAAGAACAAACATTTACTATAAGATAACCATATCATAATGAAAGAAAAAGTATATGACGTGGATCGATCACACAAGCTTCTGTTGAATCAAAATGAAATGTTTTAAAAATGAATCTACAAGTTGTCAAGGTACGTCAATAATGTCAACAGATATGTATCTGATGGAAGTACAGCAATGTTGGCCGCCATTAGTCTCTTTGTCTTTCCTGCCCAGAGACCGAACGTCTTTTTCTTCAGATCAAAAGGAGGTAATTTTTGTCAACAAAATGATTACGTCTCTAGTTATGCATTGATTATTGTTAAAACTGGGTATTTTAAGGCTCTTTCGGTCCCCACTTTTTCAAAAGACCAAGTTACTTATCCTTGTTTGATAAATGCGAAATATTAAACTTCCTGAAATGCACACAAAGTTATAATTATAAATCTTCAAATCCTCTTTTTACATCGTTCCCTTTTCCTAAATTAAAATATAAGATAAAAAATGACGTCATATAATGTTTTACAGCGAGGAACACCAAAAGCTCTGTTAATCTCGAAACCAGAGTGATAAATGTCTTTTTTTAACTGTTATGGACTGTTGCACTATGTCCCTCAGTGTTACGGAGCCAGTTACTTGGGCTTTTATATTGTTTATGATAGCACTGTATCTAAACTGTAAGGGTTTGTAATTTACGTTATAATATATGTTATAAAAATTTTGTTAGTTTATTTCTGTACTAAAAGGATTGCACAGTTCGTGTAGCTAAACAAAAACAACATCAAAACAAAATAAAGATGTTATTATTTCAGATCTACAAGTATGATGCTTGTATTTACAATGAATCAAATACTTTAGTCGTGTGTCGTACACTGATATTGCTGTTCACCACACTAACGCAGGCGGTTGTGTGTATGCAGTGACACGTTCCTATGATTTGGTCCCGTATTGATTGTCCTGGATTTTCAAACATTTGAATACATTTAGCAACATTAAATACAGAACCATAGAATAAAATATACAAGTCAAACTAGGCATAAAAATATAGAAGCCCACAATCTCAACAATTTATCCAACTATCATAATCATGTACTAAATTAAAGTATGAATGAAAATAACATCGTTGTCGTTTGCTGCCACTCCTGTAGACTTGAGCCCTTCAAGGTCAATGCCATCTGTTCTAAACTGGAAGAAGACGATGAAGAAATTTCCATGGGGTGTCATCTTTTTAATTGGAGGAGGATTTTCTTTATCGGAAGCGATGAAGGTCGGTCTAACTATTGTTAATAAGTTTAGAAGGTCGGTCTACCAATGGTTAATAAGTTTAGAGTGTTGGTCTACCAATTGTTTATAAATTTAGAGGGTTGGTCTACCAATTGTTAATAAGTTTAGAGGGTCGGTCTACCAATTGTTAATACGTTTAGAAGGTTGATCTACCAATTGGTAATAATTGCCACTGATGGGCACCAATGCCACTGATGGGCACCAATGCCACTGATGGGCACCAATGCCACTGATGGTCACCAATGCTTCCATTAACGCAATTCCTACCAATGCCACCAATACAACCAAATGACATACATTTATTTAGTGTAATTTACTACAAGCTCTTTTTTTTATTTGAAGAGGTTAAGAAGTGAGAACCTGTAGTTCTTTTATGTTTAACTGTTGTTTTTTGTTTTTTTAATGGAATATTCTGTTAAAGTTTTCATTTATTTGTCCGTTAATTTTAGTGAATAAAGACAAATAATGTTTTATAAGCAAAAATGTTTGACCCCCCAGGTATCTGGACTGTCCACCGTGATATCAAACAATCTGATGTTCATCAAGTTCATGCCATTGTGGGTGGCAGGTCTCTTGATCATCACACTGACGTCACTGGCCACTCAGGTTGCTTCCAATACAGTGGTCACAATGTTGGTACTACCTATGCTTAAGGACATTGTAAGTTGTCACAATGTTGGTACTACCTATGCTTAAGGACATTGTAAGTGGTCACAATGTTGGTACTACCTATGCTTAGAGACATTGTAAGTTGTCACAATGTTGGTACTACCTATGCTTAGAGACATTGTAAGTTGTCACAATGTTGGTACTACCTGTTCTTAAGGACATCTGGCGTGATGGAAGTAAAACAAGGTAAGGGTTAGCCTGACAGGACGTAACAAAACAGCGAACGTTTCGGCAAAGAGCCTTTTTCAACGGACATACAATACACAAATAAAACGAATATCAAAAATAAAAAATAAAAACTTAGCTGCGGTGAAATCCAAAGAGTCAATAAAAGTGTTGTTTTTTTCCATTTTCCATTTACTTTTTTATAAGCCTCATTCCAGTCTCACCCCTCATTTTGGAAGTAAATCATTTAAGTCTCACAAGTTTACATTATATAGCAGGCTCAATGTAACCATGAACTATAAATAATATAATAGTCCAAGTCACTGGATCTGGAACGCTGAGGAACGATGTACGACAGTCTACAGCAGTTAGTTGAAAAATCGTGTGGTGATTAGCGCTGTAAAAATATTCAATATGATGACGTCATTGTTTGGTGTGCATCGGTGCGCAAAATACAACCCCTATTATTAAATACTTTGCGTACATTTCAGAAAGTTTAATATTTCGTATTAGTTAGTTGGGCTTTTGAAAAAGGTTGGCGCCGTAGGCGCCCTAAAAAATGTGGGCGCCGCATGCGCCACGGCGCCCCGGCACAATCTAGTTTTAAATAAGATTGTCATATTTTATTTTCCTTTATTTGAAGGCCTCATCCATGCACATTCACCCCTTGTATCTGATGTTGCCCGCGACTGTGTCGTCATCACTAGCTTTCATGCTACCAGTAGCCACTGCGCCCAACGCCTTGGTATTCGGGTACGGGGATGTCAGAGTCATAGATATGGTAGGAGAATTTTTTTAAATAATTAAAGGATTTGTTCGCGTTTAAAGTATTTCATAGTGTTTCGTAAATTGTTTCCAGATGAAAAAAAGTTGTTGTTTTTTTGGACACGAAATCGTAAACAGTAAAATTTTAAATTTTGATGTTGACCCGCTCTCCCCCTGATGGTTTCAACCAGGGCGGCATGTACTCCACCCCCCAAGTGACGCCACTGCAATAAAATCAACAAATCAGACGCAGATCGCATTTAAAATGTTAAAAAATAGAATTTTATTGGAGTGTAATAAGAACAATTATGGATTGTTATGTTGGAAAAAAAAATCAAGTGCTTTTCTTTAACAATCTAATATTGAAGTAGTATAGGGTGAGGTTGAATTTGTTAACTAATGGTAAAAACAAAAAGTATAACTTATCTGTTACAAACGCTCCTTCTATACAGAAGATTAGAATAAGTATACTAAGACGCCTTATATTATTTCTAAATCATTATTAATTTGATGAATTCGTAATTTCTTAATTTCTTTTTTTATGTTATTCATCACGTATTGGCTTGATAGCAAACGCAAGTTTTACAAAGCTTCACAGAATCAAGAACCTACGTAATACACTGTGATAAAAAATTCTTTGAAGATGTTTCTCAAGAGAATGCTTTCCTTTATTCTAAAATTATATGTAAAGAACTTCGCATTTTAATGGAACCTCGCAGACGAAAAACGAGACAGCAAAGTTTTGACGATGGAAGTAAAGATACAGCTTTATTATATGAAAAAAGTTGAGAATAGTTTTTGGTTAGAAATGCTTTGAGATTAAGACAAACATAAGAATTTTAGTAGAGATGTGATTTTCTTGTAGCAACTAATCTGCTGGAAGTTGTTGACCATAACTTCAAATTTGAGAATGTATCTCAAGACAAGCAAACTTTTGATAAATTAATTGGCAATTAGAATTAATTAAATCAAGCCCTATAACAATTAATTGGTAATTTATGCAAGGATTTTTCCATGCCTAAAATAATATTTCTGAAACATTTTCCCACTTATTCCCCGTATGAATCGTCAGCAATCTTCACTATAAGCTGCGCCATTGAACGGCCACGCAAATATCTGAACTACGCCGCGCAGCAGTTTAGACATACTAATACCGCGCAGTAAATTTTCTAACATATTGCAAGAAATGGATAATGTGAAACATTGCACATGATTTTTTTTTTACTTTGCAAAAGAATCAGCAAACCTTTTATGGGACATTCATTGCCATGCAGCTGTTAAAGCAGCTTGTCTAACCGTATACCTTTTAATAAAAAATTATTTGGCTTTCATCAGTATATACTCTAAGATTTAGTAATCTCATCATTTTGGATATTGAGCATTATTTCATGAATGATACTGATATTGAAAGAGACGTCAACGATTTTGCCTTAAGGAAACGCAGAAATCTTCAATTTTACCGCAATAAAGGAAATCACTTTTTTTAAACTCAGGGCCGGATTAAGGTATAGGCAAACTAGGCAGCCGCATAGGGCCACTGATTTGTCTCATCATTAATGGGAGGCTGCGAACACGATTCTTTCCATATTTATATTTTATTTTTTTAAATAGATGCCCGCGGCGAAGCATACGCCGCAGATTTGCTCATAAATATTGCAAAGGAGAGGGGGTGTGAACAGACACAAACTACATCATGAAGAAATCAGAACAAAGCGAATGAACCTTGGAGGCGGGGATAACTGCCGACGCATTGTTGTTCTGGAAACATGTACTCCGCGGTTAGCTACTTGTCACCTACCACCCTGCAACACTCTAGTTTGCCAAACAGAAACCAATAGCTGATCCGCGTCGTAGCATACGCCACTAATGATTTAGTGACAGGTGAAGACTTCTTAAAAAACACAGTTGTCCAAAGGGGGTGGGTTTGGGCAAACGACTGTGAGTGAATGAAAAGAAGGAACTCTGGAGAGAGCAACATACAATTGTTGTATACAACAAAAGTAATTGTTGAGGACTACTTTTCTGTCACTGAGCATAATGGAGAGCACGAAGTTATTTAGCCACTGTCGAGAAACAAAGCTTACAGCCGTGTTGCGAAGTCATGTTCGAAAAGAAAGTGGGAAATGAACGGGCACAAACACAAACATTTTTAAAAATTAAAAAAGTAATGTCTTAACTTCAACCTACGACCTTCTGCGTGATAAGTGAATGTAATAACCACTGCACTACGAAACACATGCTATTTTTTTTCTGAAAGAACAAAATAATTGACTATAATTGAACGAATTGTTGGCTTGGACTCGATGACCCCCCACCCTCCGCACTAACTTTTCTTGCAAGCTGATTGGTCGTTGGGGCAGGAAGACAGCTCAGTGTCCGGCATGGTTGAACCATGAAGATAGTTATATATATAGATTACATTTAGGACAACCAAATTCACTACGCCTAGGGCTGGGGGGGGGGGAGGCTCAAATTCCTTGAGGCCAGCCCTGTCTAACATGACAATTTATGATTGGTCAATTGTGTGTTTTCCTAAAATTATTTTGTCTAATCATAGCTTCATATCTGTAGAAAGAGGGAAGAAAAATGTGCCTATGTCCCAAGCATCATCATGCTTTTAGGGGGGGGGGGGTCGGTGCTACAACTCAATCATGTTGGGATTGTTCATATAACTTAGGGCTCGATTGTTATAATGAGGTAAATACGAAGTATTGACCTGAAATGGATGCGGCACACAAATGTAAATACTGGGCGGGAGTGAGAAGGTGCTGATCTAACAGTCGTCTCTTCTCTTACTTATACAGTGCCTAGATTTGCTTTAGTTTAACTATTATAGTTTTCAATTCTTTTTTCTTTTGACGAGAATAATTCGAAAATCATCCGATCCAGATAGGCCTGACATTTTAATATTATGTAGTTCTACAGGAACAATTTTATATTTAAATGGTAGAGGTTTAGTCTAATTTTTTTGTGTGGACAATTTACCAGATTCATACCAGTGCAATACATGTGTACATCACTATAACTTTTAAAAAAATAACATTTGAAGCCTCATCTGGCAATTACCAATAAAATATTCGATATAATTATTAGGTGATATTGATAACATTGTCTGTTTTTATTGATAACATTGTCTGTTTTTATTTGCTTGTAGGTAAAATGTGGCTTGGTGCTTAACCTACTCGGCATAATTGTGGTGACCCTTGGGATCAACATCTGGGGGTATGCTCTTTTCGACTTGGGATCCCTGCCCTCCTGGGCGACGACATCGATTAGCAACACTACTTTTCCAGACAACACTACTTTTCCTGGCAATCCCAATTTAACGTCAGAGGTGCTCACAATAATCAACAGCTGAGCTCTTCATACTAAAAGTAGCTAATGAACAAAGACAATTATGTGCATTTTGTGAAAGAATGTGTTTAGCTGTAATTTTTTTGACAAATTCAAAATCATGCTATGCATTTAAGCGCATGTTTGAATTTAGGTTTTGTATATTTCTACACATTTATTTAATAAGAAATGACAGTCTTGAATGATGTTACAATAAAATTAGGCCTCTAAATTGGTATCGGCATGTTATCCCTAAGATCGTCGTTAATTAGCATTTTTTGGTATTGTCTACATCATACCGTGGTTTAGTGCTAAGACGTTTAAACATCTGTAATAATAAACGGCAGTAGTCTGTGAGGGCCTCGATAGCCGATTGGGCCCTCAAACTCCTACAGCCAATCACTAGCGGAGAAAAATTAAATCTCATTTTCATATTGAACAAATTGACGCGACGTTCAAAACGAGTTATTTTTGGTGCAGTATTATTTTCAAGACTTTATTTTGAGCGGAGCAAATTGTGATTTATAGTCAAAAACCTGTTTTGCCTGTTATTTATTATAACAATAAAGTACATTATTTTTGACGTGATGCACATTTATGGCCGGTCAGCGGGTCTCTCCACAAACTGCATTTGTGGGGAGCTAGGGACTCTGGCCAGACCGAGGTGTGAGGGGGGAGATAGGGTCTCTTGACGGACACGGTGTGGGGGGTAGGGTCTCTGGGCGGACAGCGGTTTGGGGTGGGGGGTAGGGTCTCTGGACAAAGCCTCTGGTTGAAACGACGACTGGTGACGTATCGTTTTCATTTTGGAGTCAGTTTATGTTGTGATGTCCTATTACTCTAACTTCACGAGTCATCCTACACTTATTCCTGTCATTGGACGGGCCTTATTGCTAGTTTATAATAAAAGATCCAGAAAATGTGTCAGTTTGTATTCTAACGCACTAAACATTCTAATTTTATCGCGTACAATTAAAAATATGAAAGCAAAGTTTAACCGTTTTTTTAAACAACAAAATCACCTGATGCATTTTACTTGTTAGCACAATCAGCAAACAACATAATGTTGTTGTTGTTTTTTTAATCAAATATGTGGAGTGCTAAGGCTCTAAACAAATAACATGAAAACAATAAATAAAATGTATATAAGTATTCTCTTTATTGTGTTGGCACGTTTTTCAAGCATTGTTGGCGAAAGATTAATCTCGGTAGTCAAGCCCTCGTTACTACCTATCTCACCTCAATTAGAAAGAGGAAATTACGATGGTACGGACACGTGACAAGATCTGGAGGTCTCTCAAAGGCGATATTGCAAGGCACAGTCCAGGGAAGAAGAAAAAGAGGCAGACCACGGAAGAGTTGGGAGGACAATATCAAAGAGTGGACCGGCCTGTCATTTAGAGATTCCCAGAAGGCAGCTCAGAACCGTGACACATGGCATGAAATAGTGTGCAGCTCAAAATGGTGCCCCAACGACCCAGCGACGGGTCAAGGGACAGTTCAGTTCAGATGTTAAAATGGTGGAAAATAATCTTGATTAATGTGTGGTACCCATTGGAGATCTTAAGGATGCTCTTCTGTGTTGATCATCTTTTCTAAGAGTCTATTTTTTAATTTTAAAAAAAAATTGTTTTTAAACTCTGGTATTCCACTAAAGCAGTTGGTAGTTTGTGTCACGTTAAATAAATACAAAATCTCGTATTAAATGAAAGTTTTCAAAGGAATCCATGCAACAAAGGGAACAACGCAGAACCCAAGACAAACAGACCAGGAAAAGTTTGTAAGAAGGAAGTCACGTTGACTCCGGCCAAATTGCGACCAGTGGGTGTGAACTGAGTTGTAGGGACAACCCGAAGCAATAACTGATTCCCGGAGATTCGAACCCACGACCGTCGATACGCATGCCACTCAACCACCCCCACTCCCCTCCTGACACCATAGGTCTGTGAACGGGGACACACCTGGAACTGGTGTGAAGCGTGACTTGACAGGTGAAATGTAAGCGGATACTTATATGTGGGCTCAAATGAATGGATAACACCGCAGCTAAGTTTTTAATTCATTTTATTACTTTTATTTGTTTTTGTTTATTTTCTAGTTGAGGAAGGCTTTTTGCCGAAACGATAGTTGTTCTGTGACGTCATGTCAGGTCTAATAACAGATCGTTTTTTTTTATCTAAAAGCCTGATTACAGTATCACCAATATTTTGTCCGTTTCATTCAAATACACCAATAGGACACAATAAATGATATCATGTCAACAAAAATAAACGCGTGGGCGCCAATCAATGTTATTGGTACTAGCCGTGACACAGCTTTTGGACTCATAATAATAAGAATTATATGTCAATCTCTGTCAACATGCAGCCATGCGTCAAGCATATAGAGTGTGTCTCCCAATCACAATGATTAAGGTTGCAACAACTATAGTTAAACATTATAAATTCAGTTACTTACCATGGGGAAAGGAGAACAAAATTTTAAAAAATAAGGATGTCTTTGTCAATGTTGCATAATCAATTTAAGAAATAACAAATAAATCACTTGGGAAATCTTTTACGGTAAAAAAAAATTAAATTCAAAGACGAAACAGATTTTAAAAAAAACAAACTTCCCAACAAATATTCACCAAACAATAAAATTATCCTACATCACTGAGTGACGTCTTGCACTTAATGTTAGGTCACACATCATGATCTACGCTACCTATCCCCAGTGCTTCATTTGAATTAATTCACACGAAATCAAACCGATATCTTAGATAACAACTATTTTAACATCGAAAATTAAAAATAAAGAACAACTTAAATTAGTCGTTTGCTGTTAAGGGTTTGAAAAAAAGACTAAATAATTTTTAAAAATATATATTGGTATCCCGCGTAAAGTTTCTTTTATCCTTGAGCAAAGTAAAAAAAAAACTCTTTGAAAAGTTGCACAGCATTTATTTTTTGTGCAATATTTTACAAAATTTGCTGCGCGGTAATCCCAAAGTGCTACGTGGCATCGGTCATATATGTGCGACAGCGCAGCCACGCAGCTTAAAGGCAACATTGCTTAGACCCCCCTTCAATATGCTGTTGTAAAGCTTTGTCTCCCCATCCCACCAATGAAAGCTGTACTTTCTATTTGAAAGAGAGAAGGTTTCAAATCACTTTTTTTTGGTGTCATTTAAGCAGCCTATTAATTTAGTGTAGGGTTGCCTCTAATATCGTAACACCCGCGAAGATATGCAAAACGTCATACAACAAATAGTAAGAAATCAAATGTTTAAGTGGAACTTTTATTTAAAGTTGCGAGTTTTGATGTGACGTCACATGTCTCAAACACCCTCTTCACATCGTCACAAATGTGTGCACCCCCCTCGCCCCTAGGTTCTTGTCATTTATGGACAGCCCCATAGACAATATAATGTAAACATAAAATTGATAAAATAAATAAAGAAATTTAATCTGTAATTAAAATTACGAAGTCAGTTATAAGCATATATACGTCTTGTTGTGTAATAAGTTCGTTATTTTCATTACAAGCAAAAAATGTTATACCTTTTCTTTCCCCTTACTAATGATAGTTTTTAAAAACTGTGTGTTACAAGCATCAACTCATTTTTTATTTTTTTTTTTGGTTTAAGTACTAAAAGATTTTTGTTTTAATTTTGCCACAACGGTAAAAAAATATGTCTATTAAAACATACAAAAATTAATTTGAAAATAAATAATTTATCTTATCTTATCTTATCTTATATGTTACAGAAGATCATTGCGTCCTACGTATTTCTATGGTTTGTGTTTAGTCCTGTATTCTTACTAGAGTTTTAAATGATGATAAAGTGTTGGCTTTCCTGGTTTCTTCAGGCCACCCATTCCACGCCCGAATACCGGACGGAAAGAAAGAAAACTTGTATGTGCTTGTTCTTGCATATGGAATAAGAAAGGTGTTTTTATCTTTATGTCTATCTGAGGGTTGTATTAATTTATCTTTGTGTTGTATTTCTAAATAAGAATTTATTATTATTATTTCAAGGAGGAAATAAATGCGGCGTATCGGGACTTGAACAGTTGAAAAGATGAGTCCCAGAAAACAATGTTCTCATAGTGGAAGAGTGGGTCAGTAAGGGGTTAGATGTTAAATGTTACTCTAAGCCAGACAGGATTAGCGCGGATTAACATTGCAATAATAGGAATATTTCCTACTACCGTAAACTGTTATTGAATTTCCATTGCTCTTGTTAATAGACGACACGACAATTACTGTAGCTTATTTAAACATTGCTTTACCTGTAAACAGGTTATTATATAAAAAAAAAAAAGCAAACTTTTATAGAAAATATGGCTTTTTGGGTTATCGCACTTATTTGTGTCTTCTCCCTGGTGATTTCTGAGACAAAAGGTGAATATATAGAACAATACCACTCCGACTTAACTTTATCTGATTTTGGAAGATGTTAATTTGATACTCCTAAAGGTTGAAATATTTATAATAGTTATTATAAATATAATATATCTCAAGGAATGCACAACTTATTACAAACCGTTATGATCTTAATTATTTGTAACCCTCCACTCGGGGTCAGGGTCAGACCTTACCTTTCAACCGCTCAAAGCAAAAGTGAAAAATTGCGCCCATATATAATTTCAAATTATTTTTAAAAAATTTAAAGTCGCTGCTTTTTTTTAATATAGATTTTTTAGGAAACATCCAAAAATCAACACTGTAACTTGGTAATTAACAAAAATATTTGTAACTACATTTTACTTAAAATAATCCATTTTTTTTTTAAATTAACATGAGACATTTTTGGCTACCTTATAGTAGATAATTCCCTAATTAAATTATAAATACCTAATCTACTACTGAGTTAATACTCAGTTGCTAATATAGCAAGGTCTGACAATATTGTTTCAGATCTTATCTTAGATATACAGACGCTCCTTCTATGCAGAAGATAATTGCGTCCACAGACCATGAGAGATGATCTGTTGGCAAGTGATGCAGCGGTCACAGGCCACGGCTATAGGGGTTCCACGCATTACCCCAGCCGCCTAACTATTGTCTAGTTAGGTACCCATTCGGAGCTGGATGACTCGGGGAATCCTCAGGCCCCGAGAACAAATCGTCACCTTAGTGTGGATTCGAACTGGTGACCATCAGTATGACAGTCGAGAGCGCTACCTCTCGACCACCACGTCCCAGATGTTGTAGTTCTCAAGTAGTTCTTGATTATTTTTAGTTTCGTACAACTAAATTCATCTGTGGCAACTTTTATTTGAAGAGTTAGTAAGATCCTCAATTCTCAAGTTTGGAGCATAATTCATTTTTATGAATTTCAAGCGTTCCAAAGCAACCAAACCTTTTTTTCCAATAGTGTGTACCCAACAACAGGGTCGGCCTTAACAATTGCGGGTCCTTTGAGAGGATGAATGTGCAGGGTCCAGTCTGGGTAGGGATAAGGGATATAAGTGAAAAGTAAAATTTTGTAATAGAAAATAAATTGCCTAAGACCGGATGTGACCCAGAAAGTTCTCGGCTGTTAATATACGATGTTCTATTAAATGAGTTTCCAAATCTTTGCAATATTCCAAATTACAGAATACTAACATCTTTTAGTTCATCTCTCTGTCTCTAATCGTCTCTCTCTCTCTCTCTCTCTCTCTCTCTCCCTCTCTCTCTCTCTCTCTCTCTCTCTCTCTTTCTCTCT
>MUZC01004798.1:233682-250597 GCA_002072015.1 Radix auricularia | reverse complement strand
TCTCTCTCTCTCTCTCTCTCTCTCTCTCTCTCTCTCTCTCTCTCCCTCTCTCTCTCTCTCTCTCTCTCTCTCTCTCTTTCTTCGTATATATATATATATTGAAAAACAAAAGATACTGGCCGTCATTTGTAACAGTCTTTTGTTTCTTCAACAGCCCAGACACACGTTATCGAAGCGTATTTTGTGGCGGACCTGGAAGCCGTGTTGTCGTGAGTTACCATTTGTAGACTTAATTTACCATTACTTTCTTTCAGTTACCATTAGTTATCACTTGAAAACAATTAGTCTGCAGTAATGCAGAATCTTTATGGGCTTATGAAATTCGCTAGAAAACGCTACTTTTGGGGTAACAGTAATATTAACAGATGCAATATAGTGACACTATATAAACACAAAGGTGATAGGAGTGATTGCAATAATTATCGCGGCATTTCACTCCGTGGTATTGTAGGAAAGGCCTTTGCCGGTGTCATACTAACACGTTTACAGAGCCTAGCATCCCGTGTCTATCCTGAATCTCAGTGCAGTTTCCGGGCTGGTCGGTCTACCATAGACATGGTGTTTTCCGTACGACAGCTCCAGGAAAAATGCAGAGAGCAGAAGATGCCACTATACGTTGCCTTTGTGGACCTTACAAAAGCCTCCGATATCGTCAGTCGCAACGGGCAATTCCAAATACTGCCAAAAATCGGTAGTCCCCATCACCTACTTACCCTCATCAGGAAGTTCCATGAAAATATACAGGGCACAATGCAGTTCGATGGAGCTAAGTCAGAAGCCTTTTTGTACTCGCACCAACACTGTTCGCAATATTCTTCTCTGTACTTCTTCGATACGCATTCAAGGATAGCAGTGATATAATCTGGTTACACACCAGAGCTGATGGAGGACTTTTCAATCCCTGCCTCTGAGCCAAAACCAAAACGACAGATGTCCTAATTCGTGAGTTACTATATGCGGATGATGCGGCACTAACAGCACACACAGAAACTGGTTTGCAACAACTCGTGTCAACCTTCTCAAATGCCTGCAAAGAATTTAGTCTCCAAATCAGCTTGAAAAAGACAAACATCATGGCCCACGACACCCGACCTCCACCTACCATAAAATTGATAATGAAAACTTGGAGGTTGTGGACAGCTTCACCTACTTGGGGTCCAAAGTCTCCAATACACTGTCCATTGAAGAAGAAATAATAGCAGAATTGGCAAGGCAGCTGCCACAATGGCTACACTAAATAAGCGGGTCTGGCAAAACACCAGGCAAACGGAGAAAACCAAACTGTGTGTCTATCGAGCATGTGTCATCGGTACACTTCTATATGGGAGCGAGACATGGACCACCTATACATCCCAAGAGCGCAAGCTTAATAGCTTCCATTTGAAATGCCTGTGACGTATCCTTGGTATTAAATGGCAAGTACATTCGATCGATCTGAAATTCTGATACATCATTTTTATTATTTGCACGAGTCTGCTTGCAAAATTTTAGCTTGCTAGCTTACGAGGAAGTGGGTTAAAAATCGATAGAATTTTTTTTCCGTAAGGGCACAACAAGTTAATATAAAGGATTTTTTTAAAAAATTATGTTAATATTCTTCTGCATCCTTCCGTCTCGCGAGACGATGGTGCATCACCGTTAGGTTGGGTTGCATTTTCTCGAGTGGCTGTGCAGTCCTATCCTTGAGTTACACAGTTTTTACCACAGTTTTTGCACACGAGTTCTGTGCATCCAAATGCCTTGGCCTTTCTCCTAGCTCTTCTGTTTGCAGCCTCCTCCATTCTTGGCACCTCGGCTACTATGACGCCCTCTTTGACAACTGTGCGCCATGTAGATCGGTCT
This sequence comes from Radix auricularia, assembly GCA_002072015.1. Classification (NCBI taxonomy): domain Eukaryota; kingdom Metazoa; phylum Mollusca; class Gastropoda; family Lymnaeidae; genus Radix; species Radix auricularia. The sequence goes on along the minus strand of MUZC01004798.1, from coordinate 248,755 downwards.
TCTGCCTTACAATCCCAGTCGCTTGTATGTAGACTCAGCCCTATTATGTTCAATTTCTAATTTTAAAAAACCCGTAAAAAGCAAGTTTTTTTTATTACTATAAATCCTTTATATACGAGACACATATATAAGGATGTTCATTATAATACGCAGGGCAAAACAAACAAAAATACAAAATTCTAGTTAGACTTTTTTTTCTATGTCTCGTAAAACGTGTTTAATATAATTCGCAGCGATCGTGAATATATTTTTAAAAAGCAATGCCAATGTAATGCGCACCTTACTGCGCGACATGAAAGGCTGTGGAACATATTGCGCACCACAACACTACCTCAAAAATAAACATGATACATAGAGATAAGAAAAATAAAATTAAAAATTCAATAATTCATTTACCCCGATTCTATCAATTACATAGGTATATACGGCTCATCCCAAGAACAGCATCGTTAGACACAAAGAAAAACATAGCGCTGGCCAACATGAATAAAGACATTGACTACATCCTCACTGAGGTAAGAGTCGTCTCCCCTACATGGACTACATCCTCACTGAGGTAAGAGTCGTCTCCCCAACCTCTGATGTTCTTGTTTCAGTAGCAGAGCCAATTAAAACTAACATTTATTTTAGTGTAAAAAAAGATACTGGCCATCATTTGTAACCTTGTCACGTGATTTTTGCAATAAGATTCAGATGATGATTGTTTTTTGTTGAATTTTTTCCACAAGAAATGTTTTCACAATGCTCACGCACAGGTCAATCAAATACTTGGTACCCTCTCTGGTTATGGTCTCGACATTGAACTACGACTGAAACGATTGGACATTCTGGTAAGATTGCTTTCAAAACAACTTAATTTCAAAACATGGACGCTATCCTAATATGAAGCCCCATTGTACATGCTAAAGTCATAAATGAAAAATTAATTAAATTACCTTTGAGCGCTCGGTTTTAAGCAAAAAAATCAGTGACAATCGAAGGCGTTTACCGACATTTTAATTCCAGATAGTAAGGTATTAGGGCGGTTAAACATTAATTTAAATTTAATCGTAAACTTTTGAAGAATTAACGATTAATTTCATGTTTTAATCGTTACTTTCAATTGAAGTCTAACGTCTCAAGGGAAGTAACACAAACATATGATTCAAATTTTTTTTTGTTTTATTGAGCTATTTCCCCTGTCTCAAGACGTAGAAACATTGTATTTTGAACTTTTTAAACTGCTTTGGACTTTTGTAGTATGCTACTCAGCCATATACATCCTAAGATCTGGGCTATTTTATTGTTGATTAATTATTTATAAACTAGATTGTGCCGTGGCGCCGTGGCGCCTGCAGCGCCCACTTTTTTTTTGGGCGCCTACGGCGCCAACCTTTTTCAAAAGCCCAACTAACTTGTCCTTTTTTTATAAATACGAAATATTAAACTTTCTGAAATGCACGCAAAATATTTAATAATAGGGGTTGTATTTTGCGCACCGATGCACACCAAACAATGACGTCATCATATTGAATATTTTTACAGCGCTAATCACCACACGATTTTTCAACTAACTGCTGTAGACTGTCGTACATCGTTCCTCAGCGTTCCAGATCCAGTGACTTGGACTATTATATTATTTATAAATTGAAGTAAAGTATTATAAATTTTTCCTTAAATTTTAATCGAATTTTTATCTATTAAAAGAATTTTAATCGATTAAATTTGTAACGATTAATCGAGAAATTAATCGTTACTTTCCGGTGCCCGATAATGTATCAAAAAGATTGATTATTACGATTGTTATCCTTCTGACAAATCTACGTAAGGTTTAAAAAGAATTTTTTTAACACATTAAAGTAAGTTTATTGTTAGCTCCTTCTTTGTGGTCCCCAAAAAACATGTTTTACTAGAGATATGTTTAACAATAGTGTCTTTGCTTTTAAAAAAAAGAAAGAAAGAAAGAATAGAAAGAAAGAAAGAAAGAAAGAAAGAAAGAAAGAAAGAAAGAAAGAAAGAAAGAAAGAAAGAAAGAAAGAAAGAAAGAAAGAAAGAACTAAAAAATCATGTTAAGCCTGGTCCCTTTTGGAACTCAGGACGTGTTAGCGCATTTTCGTATTATGTATCAGTACTTATGTTAGATATCAGCATTATGTAGTTATCAGTAATTGTGTTTAGATTTTAGACATATTTTTATGAATTTTCTTGTGTAATGAATATACCTGACATTTTTTTTTTATTTAAAAGTCATTTCTTTACATTTTAAAAAAAAATTATTTTCTCTTTAATCTAACTACAAGTCACCACAAATGATGACGTAAAACTCTCTAAACTTTTACACATATTCTAATGACGTCAACAAAAAAAAAACAAAAAACAAACTAATTCTTTTGCACGCCTTCGCACCACTCTTGAATGCTTGAAAAATGATGTATTCGACTTCCGGCAATGGCGGCCGTTCCCTGCGCCAGTGTTACCTCTCGATTCGCAAAGTTTTTTGGTAGTTTTAACGGGGTTTTTTAACGGATCGAGTAACTGAGTGTTGATGCACAAATGGCAGGTCAGGACATACAAAAAACATATATACATCATGGGTCTAGGACTTATGGATGCTGTGATCAAAGGTGATGACAGACGGACAAAACGGGTGCAATAGCGCATTCGACTTCTCGAAAATGCGCTAAAAACAACATAAAGAACTTCTCACCAGTCTTAGCGATAGGGAAAGTGAGTTTGACAAAAGAGATCGACACACGGCAAATTTTTTTTTTTTAAATTCGTTCAATATCTACTGGTGCAACAACATCACAAGTTTGGGAAAAATCAGAAAATAAAAAATTGAAGAAAACAATGAGCGTTTCGGATCCGAAAAGAACTCTCTGCAACCAAAAACACACAAAAAATACGTACGACAATTAAATCTAAAAACCACTTCACTGAGGCAGTGATGAGTACGAGTTACCACTCGTGTGAGTTATTCCCCGTTGGTTTTATGATTAAACCAGGGGCGGGAAACTTTTTGTCTTAGAGAGCCATAAACACAACATATTTTGAAAAGTAATGCTGTTAGAGCTATACATTATGTTTCAAACGAAAAATTCAAGTAAACGTGTGCACTTTGTGTGATTTCAACACGAAAAGTAAAACACTTAGTCTATTTCTCTGAATTCATTTCAATAACATTGTTATGCTGTTTTTTAATACGCAATTAATATGTAGATCAATTGAGTCTAAAAAAACTTTGGTTTATTTTTTTTATTTTTTTATATTTTTTTTGCTGATTGAACATTTATCTGAGAGCCAGAAGCAGCCATCAATAGAGCCACTTTTGGCTCTCGAGCCATGGTTTACCGACCCGTGGATTAAGCTGATAGTTTCAAACCCTTGATTAGGCATATTTTCAACGACACGGCGAAGATGAAATTAAATTGAATATATAACAAGACCCTTAGATAAAACGTTGCTCTTTAAATCAAATTATAGGTAATGACTTTTGACAATATCTGTCCATACAAAACACAACATAAAACATGAATAGATATGATAATTTACTATTAATCTGTACACATTAACTAAAGGTATAGTTTCCACCATTGTGTACACAATTAGCCATTGACGTGATATTGACAGGTATTTTCTGTACGTAAAAATAGCACGATACTGAGTGCCAATGTGTATAGTGTCATTATGTCACGTGACATTGAGTGTCATTGTGTGCACAATCAGCATGTCAAGGTGATATTGAATACCACTGTGTACACAAATCGTATGTCACGTGATATCGAGTGCAGTTGTGTCACAATCAGTATGTAACTCAAGTTGATTCATTCGTTTCCAGAATTCAAACGTCATTCCAGGAACGAGTTTGTTTCCGGGGATTCCCAACGGTGTAGATTCGGGAACGGCCCTGGCGATGTTTAAGGCGTGGCTTAGTCAGAAAAATGCGTACAGAACTTTGAACTACGACATCGCCATTCTGTGGACGGGGTAAGCAGTTTGTTTTTATTAGTCTGCTACAGCTGTTGACAGATTGTGACAGGTGTTGACGGGATGTGACGGGTGCTGACAGACTGTGACAAGTGTTGACGGGATGTGACAGATGCTGACAGACTGAGACAGTTGCTGACAGACTGATTGGTGCTGACAGACTGTGACAGGTGTTGACAGGATGTGACAGATGCTGACAGACTATGACAGGTGCTGACAGACTGTGATAGGCGCTGACAGACAATGGCAGGTGTTTACAGATTGTGATAGGTGTCGACATCGCATTACAGATACTTTAAATTTCACAGGCTTGATAATGTTTTAAAAAAGAGAGCTTACTAAAAAATAAATTACCCCATGGACATGATTATGTGGAAACCAATATGTTATTTAAATACACAGGATATCACTGTTATGAATGTATACAATTACACAAAAAAAAATTAAATTATTTAATGTTTCCTGATTTATCTCGAAGCTGAAAAATGTAGATGCGCCTTTTCAAGAGGTTGTTTTAGTATAATCTGCTGTATATTATATCGTCTAGGTTCGAATTTTTGTATCATTGGAAACATGTTTGAAATGAATGACAATAGATTACAAAAGTAATTATCTACTTATGAAAGGACGATTATGAACAGATGTAGGTAATTTTCATGTCAAGCAAAAAGCTTCTTATTTCGGTTGTGATATATACTTTAAATGTATCCGTTAATTTGCAGTGGCGTAGCTAGGAGAGGGGTCAAAACTCAAATGTCTTCAGGCCCCACTTGAGGGGGCCCGAAAGAAGTTTGGGGAATTTTTTAACATGAAATATTACGCCACCACCCATATATGTTGAATGGGCCAAGGACAAGCCCCCGGTCCCCCAAATCCCAAGCTACGCCACTGTTTATTTGGTTTCTTGTATTCTCTGATATAGGTATGACATCTACGGCTCTTCAAGTATTTTCACTGCTGGTAAGTATTCTAGATGTAGCGGCATTTTAACCAGTACCTGAAATAATCAAAAAATACGTATTGTGATCGTTTAAATAATTGGGAGAGATTAGGTTAAATCAAAGGTTATTTTGTTCAATTTGTTAAGTAATTTTTTGGATGGAATATTTTTTTCTAATATTTTATGCACCGGTTATATTGAGATAACACCCCGTGGGCTTGGTTATTTTTAGATAACACCCTAAGGAACAAGTTATTTTGAGACAACATAAAAATGTCTGAAGATACTACGATAAGATAAGATTATTTCTGGCTCTTAAAAAGTGGTAATCCCCATATATTGCACCCTACGAAAAGACATGTCTAGAACCAATGGCGTTCACGAAAACAATAGATTTGAAGTCTCTGTTTGAATCAAACACAAGAAGCAAATTATATAATATCAACCCTTTCAGTGTATGATCCTCGTAAACTAATTCCCTACTTTGGGTGATCTGCAACCAAAATAAACCATATGCTGGTGTATGTACTGATAGTTTGATCTGCATAGCTTGAAGTCAGAAATAAGAGTTAAATTAATTCTAATTAAGAAATAAAACACAAAGATAAGTTAATACAACCCTTAGATGCACACAAGGACAAAAACCCATTTCTTATTCCGTATGCAAGAACAAACATACAAATTCTCGTTCTTCCCGTCCGGAATTCGGGCGTGGCGTGGGTTGCCTTTAGAAACCAGAAGAGCCAAAACTCTATTAACATTTAAAAATCATTTGAAAGAATGCAGGACTAGGCATAAACAATAAATAAGTGTAGGACGCAATAATATTCTGTATAGAAGGAGCGTCTGAAGTCAAGAATTGAGAAGAATGGTGGGCTCTACATAGGTGTCTGACTAAATAAAACTGTGGATAATGTGAATTCAAAGAACTCTTCGTAGTCATCAGCTCAGCTCCCTCTAGAGCTCCCGCCCTTCTCAAAAGCACCAAAATAATAAAATAAAGCGGAAAATTAGATGCTAACCAAATATAATAATTAAAAAGATAATAATAAATTGCTAAATTTTTAAAATTAACTTAAATTTTCAGATATCCAGAAAAAGTATTAGCTTGTTTTAAAATTTAAAAAAATATAGCTTCATATACTTTATATCGACGGTGGCCAGACTACGGCTCCCGGGCCACATGCGGCTCTTCTGTGTTCACATTGCGGCTCTTCTGTGTTAACATTGCGGCTCTTCTGTGTTCACATTGCGGCTCTTCTGTGTTAACATTGCGGCTCTTCTGTGTTCACATTGCGGCTCTTCTGTGTTCCCATTGCGGCTCTTCTGTGTTCACATTGTGGCTCTTCTGTGTTCACATTGTGGCTCTTCTGTGTTCACATTGCGGCTCTTCTGTGTTCACATTGCGGCTCTTCTGTGTTCACATTGCGGCTCTTCTGTGTTCACATTGCGGCTCTTCTGTGTTCACATTGCGGCTCTTCTGTGTTCGCATTGTGGCTCTTCTGTGTTCCCATTGCGGCTCTTCTGTGTTCACATTGCGGCTCTTCTGTGTTCCCATTGTGGCTCTTCTGTGTTCACATTGCGGCTTGCGTACAATTTTGAATGGTATTTTACAAGGATTATACGAAGATTTCCCACAGTGCATCAATACGGCTCTCAGCAATTTTTTTCTTATATTTCAAATGGCTCACATTGACTACGGGTCTGGCCACCCCTGCTTAATACTTTATACTAGGATAGCTAGTAAGTAACTGTGAAACGAAAATTCCAATACGTGTTAAAATATTTTAAAATAAAACTGAAATAAGAAACAATTCCAAACTTTCTTAATTCTTAAGTGCTCTAAAATGATATCATTTATCGGGTGACACAAAAAATCTACATCTACTGGTCTACTACTACAAACTATGAAACAAAATAGAATGAAATAAATTAATTGAAATTAAATTTCGACTTGGTGACTTAGTGTAGCATGTGACTTGTTGGTAGCAGTTTGAAATGTAATCTACGCTTTCAAAAAAACATTCCTCTCATTGTCAACACGGCACTTTGGTTAATCCACTTGATCCCTTTTTGACATTAGTGTCGTACTACACTAATAGGAATATAAATTCAATTACAGGTGTTTTTTAAAAATATGTCCCACTCTTGTAGACTGTGGCTAATCAGCATGGCCATCAAGTTCATACCTAAAATAAAACGTTAATTGAAATTATAGATTAACTAGTATATAACCCGTCCAAATTGATTTTTTTAAAAATAATAAACATATATATATATATATATANATATATAATCAATTAATTTTGAAAATTATACATCAGAATAAAAGATAATATAATACAGAACTTTATTTTATTTTAATTCAACAATTCCTTAATAACATTTAAAAAAATATTTTCTCATTTCCATATTGAACAATTTTATGCGGCCGTTCTAAAAAAGTTATTTTTGGGGTAGTAATTTTTTCTCAAGGCATTTTTTTAGAGGTGCCAATAGCAAATAGCGTTACGAACAAACGAACATACATAGGAAAATATATTGATGATAACATTCAAAGTATGCGTCACGCTCAGACAAAGACAAACCCAATGAACGAAGCACGCGTACGTACTGAAATATTGCAGATTCCTTTTAGCTTATCGTTGTGTGAATTCTATTGTTAGTGATGTTTCCTGTTTTTATTTATTAATGTAGCTCCAGTGTTGGAGAAATGGACGGGTAAAATTACTCCCACAATGATCGACAGTGTAAATGTTTCGATGTATGATCATAAGCAGGAGGAAATAAACACTGTCAATGATGGTGAATGTTATACAATAAACTAACATTACAGAATATGTGCATGGTAATGGAGACGTGCTCATATGGATACTTTACTTTTTTTTTTACCAACAATGCTTGGATTATGCTGCATATTCGTTCGTTTTAAGGTCAACACTATGTTAAATGTGTCCGTAAAAAAAAATTTTTTGTCCGTAAATTTTGTTGAGAGTTCTTATATTTGTCAGTAAATATTATTTTATTGAATTGGCAACCCTGCATGACTCTGCAACACGGCTGTAAGCTTTGTTTCTCGACATTGGCATAATAACTTCTTGCTCTCCGTTGTGCTCAGTGACAGAAAAGTAGTCCTCAACAATTACTTTCGTTGTATACAACAATTGTATGTTGCTCTCTCCAGAGTTCCTTCTTTTCATTCACTCACAGTTGTGAGTCTTCACCCGTCACCAAATCATTAGTGGCGTATATGCTACGACGCGGGTCAGCTATTAGTTTATGTTTGGCAAACTAGGGTGTTGCAGGGTGGGGGGGGGACAAGTAGCTAACCGCAGAGCACATGTTTCCAGAACAACAATGCGTCGGCAGTTATCCCCGCCCCCAAAGTACATTCGCTTTGCTCTGATTTGTTCCTGATGTAGTTTGTGTCTTTTTAACTTCCCTTTCTTTGCAATATTTATGAGCGAATCTGCGGCGTATGCTACGCCGTGGCCGTCTAGTACATAATAATTGTCATTAAAATACAAACGATTCTCATTTGCCGTATGAAAATTATTAAAACATCCGTATTCGGAAAAAATAACTGTTGACATTTTATTAAAGCTAATTTATTTGTATAAAGTCAATTCATCTTCATAATTTTTTTTTTAAAGTTTTAAAAACCTCATATCAATCGTTTGCTATTTTCGGGGGAAAATGAGCAAATACGAATAAGAGCAAATGTAACACTTACGACTAGGGCTGCGCAAATTTAAAATTAGTACCTCTATTAATCGGTAAATTTTTTATCTATTAAAATTATTTTATTCGATAAAATAGTGATTAAATTGAAGACGTCGTTTTAAATAATTTTTCCGATTTATTAAACAATGATTAATTATAAATAATTAATAATTTGCTTTTTTTGTTTTTACGTAAAAACTTCTCCATTTAGTAAAAAGATTTTTTTAGTGTAACCTTTAAAATAAGCTCTTATATTTTAATTTAAAAATGTTAATTGCCTGTATTTGTTACTTCCCTTGAAATTTTCAGTTTAATGACGTCATACATCTTATTTTTAGCTTAATTTAAATTAATCGATAACAGCCCTACTTAAGACACATTTCAACATGTTATATTTCATTCTGTTCAAGAACAGTTCTTTAAAATAACAGTCAAAGAAAGACATCATAAGAAAAAAATATTTATCAATCCTTTTAAGAATGGAAGTTAATGCGTTCCCCCCCTCCCCTCAATTATTCTCCTAAAATCGCTAGCTTGCTAGTGACTGAATCCCATCCTCAACAGGCTACGCCCATGTCGGAGCAGTGTGTGACAGCAAGAAGTCAACTGGAGTGGTTGAGTTCAACGGTACTTACAACACAGCCATCGTGACAGCGCATGAAATAGCCCATATGTAAGACACGATCTTATCTTATCTTATAGTATCGTATCTTATCTTATCTTATAGTATCGTATCTTATCTTATCGTATCTTATAGTATCGTATCTTATCTTATCTTATCGTATCTTATAGTATCGTATCTTATCTTATCGTATCTTATCTTATTTTATCTTATCTTATCTTATCGTATCTTATAGTATCGTATCTTATCTTATCGTATCTTATCTTATCTTATCGTATCTTATAGTATCGTATCTTATCTTATCGTATCTTATAGTATCGTATCTTATCTTATCGTATCTTATCTTATCTTATCGTATCTTATCTTATCGTATCTTATAGTATCATATCTTATCTTATCGTATCTTATCGTATCTTATAGTATCGTATCTTATCTTATCGTATCTTATCTTATCTTATCGTATCTTATAGTATCGTATCTATTCTTATCGTATCTTATCTTATCGTATCTTATAGTATCGTATCTTATCTTATCGTATCTTATCTTATCTTAAATCGTATCTTATCTTATCATTTACAGGCGCTCTTTCTTTACTGAAGATTATTGACTCCTACCATAATTTAGGGGTTTTGTCTTGGATTAGAGTTTTAAAATATTCAAAGATTGTTGGTTTTCATGGTTTCCTCGGGCAATGTATTCCTCGTCCGAATTCCGTACGGAAAAAGAGAGAATTTGTAATGGTTTGTTCTTGCATAAGAAATGAGAAAAGTGTTTTTATCCCGATCAACTATTGGCATGAATCTAGTATTGGTCATCAATTGTTGGCATGAGTCTAGGGTTTGTCATCAATTGTTGGCATGAGTCTAGTGTTTGTCATCAATTGTTGGCATGAGTCTAGGGTTTGTCATCAATTGTTGGCAGGAGTCTAGTGTTTGTGATGTTATTTTTTATTTCATTGAATAATATGTTTCATGTAATAATGTGTTTAATGTAATGATGTGTTTGATTTAATGATGTGTTTGATGTGATGATGTGTTTGATGTGATGATGTGTTTGATGTAATGATGTCTTTGATGTAATTATGTGTTTGATGTAACGATGCATTTGATGTGATGATGTGTTTGAGGTAATGATGTGTTTGATGTTATGATGTGTTTGATATTATGTCATATTATGTTTTTGACATAATGATGTTTTAATGTAATTCTATGCTCCGAGTCCATTTTACTGGTAAGTATAAAGTGAACCTACTTAGTCGCATGTTGCTCATCTTAAATAGCACCATTGATAACGTATTTTCCTTAGGAAAAATTAAGTTTACAAATTTGAAATATCTGGCCAGTCTGCTCGAGCTTTGAACAGCAACTCCTCCTGAACCATACCAGATAGAGGGTTCGGGTCTTTTGCAAATATGTTAATGGTGTCCCAATGATTGCATGGGTCAACAAAAGTACCAAAAATGTTTACTGGATTTACTGGAAAATAAAATTTAGAAAAAAACAAAAAAATATCAGTATTTTGTCAATTTCTCGCCTACCATAGCATCTATCGGGTTGAAACAAACGCCAAACGATAGCTAATAATATTTAGGACCTTGTTGGGAAAGAAATTTTTGAAAAATTGACTCCCGCAATTTTAGAAGCAATTTGTAGATTTTATGTAATATAGAATGACACTTTATGGGATTTTCCCTCCTTGTGAATGCTAATTTTAGATTGTGGCGCAGTGCGCATCCTATTGACGTTTTTTTTGGTGTGATGTAGCGTGGGGAATATGACGTCATAGAGAAAATATGCGATAGTAAACCGAAAAAGTATCCGTATTTTGTCAATTTTTCGCCAACCATAACATCTACAGCGTTAAAACAAATGCAAAATGATAGCTAATAATATTCAGAAAAATGTTGGAGAAAGAATGTTTGAAAAATAACATTTTATTCGACTCCCGTATTTTTAGCAGCAATTTGTAGATATTCATTGTTTTGTTTACTCTCAGAATTATTGATTTAGAATGAATTTTAATGTACACTGTAATGCTTTGCTTAAATAAAAAAGAGTCGAAAATTCTTTGTTGGAAATTGCGTTTAAATACTCATTCGAGTTTTTATTACTTTTCTTATCGGTATTCGTGCCAATTAGTTAAAAGACATTGAAATCAGTTGGATACCCAATCTTATTTTATGCACTAGCAAATCAAATTAACTTCGACCTTTTCACTTTATCATTTGTGTAGTGCTCACATGTCTTGTTTCTAAAAATATCATTCATCCGTCCCTGTGGTGCTACAGCCCATATAGGGCTTGGGCCTGCCTGACGACCTCCTTCCACTACAGCCCATGTAGGGCTTGGGCCTGCCTGACGACCTCCTTCCACTACAGCCCATATAGGGCTTGGGCCTGCCTGACGACCTCCTTCCACTACAGCCCATGTAGGGCTTGGGCCTGCCTGACGACCTCCTTCCACTACAGCCCATGTAGGGCTTGGGCCTGCCTGACGACCTCCATACACTACAGCCCATGTAGGGCTTGGGCCTGCCTCACGACCTCCTTCCACTCAGTCCTTATCAACCCTTTTCTTCTCCAATATTGGATGCCCAATTGTTGTAGATCTTTCTTTACGTCATCCATCTATCTAAGCCTAGGTCTTCCCTTGAGCCGTTTTCCTTTGTGGGTTCGACGGCGTACCCTTTTACTCCATTATCATTCGACATTCATTCTAGGTGTCCGGCCTAGTGCTGTCTGCCCTTTTTAATTTATGCAACTATTGTGGTATCTTGAATCCTGATATAGGCTGTATAGTTCATGGTTGGTTCTTATTCTCCATCGGAACTCATTCTTTGTTGGTCCTTATATTTTCCTGAGAACTTTCCTCTCCCATGTATTTAAAATGTTTTCTGTAGTTTTTGTTAAAGATTCAAGTTTCACTTGCATACGTTACAGCTGGTCTGATGACCGTTTTTTAAAAAGTTTTCTTTGTTTCCCCTGTAATTTTTTTGTTTTTTGGGGATTTTCTGGCTACTAAAGTATGCTCTATTCTAAAACCATTGCTGCTTATTTTATTAGGGCACATTAAATCACATTGATGGAGCTATTAATAAGAACAAGTGTATGTGAAAACTTTCTCTATCTTACTTCTTTGTATTACCATTCAATCCATGCGGCTATATTTTTACATGCAAACTGTAGAAACCTTAGTAAGTGACCATCTTCACTAGATGATTTCTCCTTGAAATATATATATATATACTAGAGGCAAGTACCCGGCTTCGCACGGGTTTTAAATGAGGTTTTCTGTAGAAGTATACTAAACTGTTTATTTACATGAAGTAAAAATTAAAAGGGTACATTTATCTTAAAGCAGGTCAAATACAATTTGCTATCCGAAAAGCATAGTGTCTGCAATTCTATACCAGCAATCCCAAGACAACAGTTAAGACTGCACTATCGTAATAGTATAATTAACAATTTTCCGAAATCCCATTATTCCAAATAGTAGAATTAAAGGTTTTCAATTTTTATATAGCTTATATGAGTAAAAAACAACATTATTTTGTGGCACCAGGCTCCCAATAAGTGTTATAATTTTTTTCACCTGTTACTATCGTAGAAGTGTACTCAACAACTTTCAAAAATTTCATGCTTCTACCTACTCGGACATAGGAGAATTAGTGGTTTTTAAATTTGATGGAGCCCATGTAAGGAAAAAGCGTATTTGTGCCGCCGGCCCCACATGAGGACGTGTTTTAAAATTTTTCTTTGTTAATTTTCGTCGTGAGTGCCTCCTCAACAAATTTCCAAACTTTTATGCTTCTACCGTCACCGAAAATTAGAGAATATGTGTTGAGTCTGTATTTAAATCAGAACAAATACATTTGGGCCCCACCTCCCAGGAGAGTGATTTCTTTTTACTCCTCTTAGCATTGCGGATATGTATTGCTCAACTTCCCAAAGTATCATGCTTCTACCTAAACGGGAAATAGGAGAATTAGTAATTTTCACTTTTTATATCGCTCATATAAAGTAGAAAACTACATTGGGCCCCGGCTCCCGTAGAGAGATAATTTCAATATGTTTTCACCTATTACCATACACCTCATTTAAGGAAAAAAATACATGTGGGAACACAAGCCCCACCCTGAATGTGAATTTTTAAAAAAAAATTCTCCATTTTTTGTTGGGAGAGTGTGCTCAATAACTTCCAAAAGTTTGTTTTTTTACTCATACAGTAAATTTGAGAATTAGCGATAAGATGGTTTTTAATATAAGAAAAAACTAAATTTTGGACCCTATCCCCCAAGAGTGGGATTTTTTAATATCTTTTTTGCAAGGGAGAATTAGTTATTTTCAATTTCATATACCTCAAATAACGGGGGGAAAAAGTTTTTGGGCCCCCGGCCCCCATGAGTTGGAATTTATGGAGCGATAGCCATTATTGTCGGGAGAGTATGCTCAAGAATTTCCAAAAAGTTTCATGATTTTACCTACACGGTAAATTTGAGAATTAATGATGAGTGAGTTTTTAATATAAGAAAAAAATACCTTTGGGCCCCCGGCCGCCAATGAGTGGGAAGTTTAAAATTCTATTTTGCAAATTAGCGTTAGGAGAGTGTACTTAACAACTTCCCAAAGTTTCATTCTTCTACCTACACGGGAAATAGTCGAATTGGGGATTTTCAGTATTTATATAGTGTATATTAGTCCAAAAAAAACCTACATATGGGCCCACGGCTCCCCATGAGTGGGAAGTTTAAAATTCTTTCTCGCAAAATATCGTCGGGGTAGCGTTCTTAACAACTTGCCAAAGTTTCATATTTGTACCTACTCGTAAAATAAGATAATAAGTAGATGAAGTTTTTATATATAGTTCATATTGGGGGAAAAAACTACATTTGGGCCCCTGGCTCCCAGTAAGTGATAATTTAAATATGTTTTTCACCTGTTACCACTGCGGACGCCCATGAGTGTGAATGTATGGAACGAAACCTATTTAAGAACCTTCCCCATATGATTGTGTGTACGTTTACCAAATTTCACTTGACTGGGTTTTCTAGATCTTGACTTATTAGGGAACAGACAGACAGACAGACAGACAGACAGACAGACGGACAACAAATGAGTCTTATATATATAAAACTAGAGGCAAGTACCCGGCTTCGCACGGGTTTTAAATAAGGTTTTCTGTAGAAGCTAACACAATTCTTTTTCGCCAATTAGCGTTAGGAGAATGTACTTAACAACTTCCCAAAGTTTCATTCTTCTACCTACACGGAAATAGTAAAATGGGTGATTTTCAGTATTTATATAGCGTGTAGTAGTAACAAAAAAAATACATTTGGGCCCCCGGCTCCCAGTAAGTGATAATTTAAATATTTTTTCACCTGTTACCACTGCAGGCGTGTACTCAACAATTTCCTCAAATTTCATGCTTCCACCTAATCAGAAATAGGAGAAATAGTAATTTTCAATTTTTATATAGCCCATCTAAGTAAAATACGTTTTTGGGCCCCCAGCCCCACATGAGCGGGAAATTTAAACGAAATCTACTTAAGAAATTTCATCATTTAATGTCGTATACGTGAACTAAATTTCACAATATTTCGCTGTCTGAATTGTGTTAATATAGCTCATTTAGGAAAAAATAATAATTTGGGCCCCGGGCAACCCATCAAAAAGGAAGCCATTATTGCCAGTAGAGTCTGCTCAAAAATTTCCAAACGTTTCATGTTTTTACGACACGGTACATTGGAGAATAAGTGATGAGTTTGTTTCTAATAAAAGAAAAAAACATTTGGGCCCCCGGCCCCCAATGAGTGGGAAGTTTGAA
>MUZC01004798.1:189935-212220 GCA_002072015.1 Radix auricularia | reverse complement strand
CCCCCCCCCAGGTGCGTGACGTCATTTATGGACGGCCCCATACAGTATAAATAAACGTTCGTTGTTTTGTTACGTCCTCTGAGGCTAACCCTTACCCTTGTTTACGTCTTTTCCATTTACTTTTTTATAAGCCTGATTGCAGTCTTACCCACCATTTTCTTTTTTCTTTTAAATTTGGCTTAAGACAAATTATGTTTTCAACTTTTCAAAATGATTTTTAACAAACGACTTATTTTTTTAAAAAATAAATATTTCTGTAAAGAATTAAGTTATTTATAATTTTGTCGATTTGTGCAATTATTTTTAAAAATAAATATAAAGGTTATTGACAAAAAGCGGAGGAAAATTTTAAAAAGTATTGGTCATTTTTTTAAAGTAAAATATATAGTATATGATTGGGGGGGGGGGGCTTAAAAATTGATGACTCGAATTCTGTTCAACAGGAAGTTGGTGTTTTTTTATAAAGCTTATAGCTAGCCCTTTAAAATGATATATGATTTATAGTTTTATGACAATTTTTATTTTATTTGTCAAAGTACCTATGATGTTATGTGGCATCGTGCCCCACATATTAGTTATATAATAATATGTTGATAATTGCATTCGTAATGTTAAGGTATTAAGAAATGTACGAAGTATTATGTTGTGTTATGATCATGTATTTTTTTTAGCATTCTTGGTAAACAGCGTATTGTCATTACGGTTTTAGAAACTTAATACTTCAATAACTCTTGGGGTGAGTGGTTAGTAACAGGCGTAATACGAGACGCCATTAACCAGTTTCATTTTGTTGGCCTGAGGTGCATTTCCTCGTGTGGCTGTGCAGGCCTAGCATTGAGTGACAGTCTTTACCACAGCTTTTGCACAAAAATTCTGCGATTCCCAATGTTTTTTCCTTTTTTCCTATCTGTAGCCTCCTCCGCCCTCGGCTACTATGGCGCCTTCCTTTACAATTGTGCGCCATGTAGATCAGTCTTCTGCTTTACACCCCCAGTCGCGTGTGCATATTCTGTCTGCTTTCATGTCCCTTTGGCAGAGTAGCATCTGCTGCTCTCTGTATTTTTCCTGGAGTTGCTGTATGGAGAACTCCATATCTATAGTTGACCGACCAGCGCTGAAACCGCACTGAGATTTTGGATAAACTTGGGAGGCTAAACTCTGTAATTGCGTTAGTATGACACAGGCAAAGGCCCATCTCTTACAATATGAAGGAGTGAGGTGCCCTTGTTCTTATAAAATGTTACTATATTTGCATGCGTTACATCCTGGGGAAAGTAGCCCTGTTCTCAGCAGAGGTTCATAAGTTTGTAGTAAAGCTTTCTTGCCACTCTTTAAAGCTTCTGGTGGTAGGCCTACATTCCCAGGGGTTTTTCCACAAGCTAGGCAGTCAATTGCTTTGCTAAGCTCTTCCTGTGTGGGCACGACATCAAGTTCTTCCAAGGGGGGCATAGCGGAGATGTTATCTAGAGTGGTGCTGGAGACTGTGAACTGTTGCATACAGTTCCAGATAATGCTCAACCCACCTTTTAGGTACGCTGTTTTGTCTTGGACACTTTCTTGGACTTTAGGGGACAACTTTGGAAGTCAATATGCCGGTTGCTTTTTTTATATTTTTGTACATGGCTTTAGCATTCCCCATGTCTGCAGCTGACTGTATGTTGTAGCAGAGGTTAAACCAGTAGGTATTGTCACATTGACATGCGACTTTTTAGGCATGTGACTTGGCTGCTTTTAAGGCATGCGGCCTCTTGGGTGTTGGCTTTTTCTTAGGCTTTTTTCTTAAGGCTTTTTCTTAAGTCTTAAGAGCCTTCCTGTTGGCTTCAGTGACAGGTTATATTGCGTCCCAATGTGTATCAGTCCGTGTTTTTGTCAGATTTTTTTACCATGGGGGGGGGGGGTGCCACAAGTACCCACCTTTCAGGGGCCCCAAAATTTCTAGCGGCGGCCCTGCACACGTCCCCCAGAAAGGCGAGCATATTATATTCTTAATTTAATTAAATTTCCTTTTGTGTTTTTATTGCTTGACTTTATAGATCATATATTGTTTTAACTGATATTTTGTTGATATTTCTTTTATGTGTGAAAACAACATTGCTACAAATTTTTTAAATTTGATAGTTATCCCACATTTCCCTGAATTAATGTTTATTTGTGAAAATCCCAAGGAAAAGATTGACAGGTTTCAATTAACTATATTTGTCTTATTTATATATTGCTTTTAGAGTTTATTTATGAGTATGTAGTCCAAAGTGCCTAAAACTTTTTTTAATCCAAGAAATTTATTGTCATTAGTGCTGTGGAAATTATCGATTATTTTCTCAATTAATTGGTAAAAGTATTTATCGATTTAAATTATTTTAATTGATAAAATAGCGATTAAAATTATGGAAAATCTTTTCAATGATATAACCGATTAATCATTAAATAATCAATATTTAAAAATAACACATAGTTGCTTTTTTACAAACTATTTTTTATTAAAAAAAAAAATTTATAAAGTGTAAACTTTAAAATAAGCTGTTTTATAAGGAAAATGATATCAACAATTAAACATTGTTTTTACTTAATTATCAATATCAAATTCATTGACATTATATTGAACTATTTATATCTAAATTTTAAAAAATGTGAAAATGCCTATTTTTGTTACTTCCCTTGAAATTTTCAGTTTAATGACGGCATACATCTTATTTTTAGCTTTAATCCAAATTATTGATTAATTATTCTGTAATTTTTCAAAAGTTAACGATTAATTTTAAATTAATCGATAACAGCCCTTCTTGTCATGTTTCTCAAAAGATCTAAACAAAAAAAAAATCTTTCTTGCTATTAAAATCACAAAATATTTAATTTGTAATAAATGTCTAATTAAGTTCTATTCTATTCTAAAAACACATTTCATATTTAATTTTAAACAGTTTTGGTTAAACATAACATAGAGCATATTTTTAAACTTTAGATTGCCTAACAAAAATTAAACATTTTTAAAGATAAAAACTGAACTTTGTGTCTATCAAAATTTTTTTAACTTTAACCTTTATGAAAGTGATGCCATGAAATAATGTTAAGGTAATAAGGTATATTTTATTTTAAAAAATAACAATTAAAAACAAATACTTCTTTTCATGTTTGACTAATAAAACACTGAGAATTAAAAACTGATACAATATAATTAACAAAACCACTGGCAATAACATCTTACTGTAGCAAAGGATAAAGCAGTCATGTTTTCAGACATGTATTAAGTCTAATACTAATAGTCTTAAAAGCAAGTCCTTTGTGTTAACAATCATGGTCTACGAAATCCTAATTCTTTTTACTGTGATAGTCTGTATATTATTTAATAGTCATGTTTTATTTGTTTATTGTCCAGTCAAATTGAAAATGTCTAACCACCTTCATGTATACAATAAATTTTTAATTATTGTTTTTAATTAGGATGTCTTTTTGATGATCCGCCGTAAAAAGACAACAATATTCACAGATGCTAAAGAAAGTACCACAATGGGTGAAGTTAAGAGGATCATTGAAGGCATTTTAAAAGTTCCACCAGAGCAAATGAGGTTATTCAAGGATGATAGTGTACGTTTTTTTTTGGTGATTTTTAATAGTTTCAGAGAGTAGTGTATCTTATAGAGCTCATTATACTATACTGTATATTGATGTGAGATGGAAAGGGAATCTCAATGCAAAATTTTAGTCAAATTTCTGTTTACGTTACAGGTGATGTCAGATGATCATAAAGCCTTATCAGATTACGGATACACAAGCACAGTTGCAAGAGCTCAGTCTCCAGCTACTATTGGTCTCATATTTAAAACAGAAGGTACTGGTTAATTGTTATAGGGACAGATGTGAATTTTAAATGGCTCTAAGGTTTTAGTAGATCAAACACTTAACAAAGTTTGAGCATTATAATGAAAAACCATTCTTTCCTGTCCGCAGAAGGTGATTGGGAACAGCTTGACATTCATCCATTGTCTAGTCCACCTGAACTACCTGATGTGATGAAACCCCAGGATGCCAACCAGGCACATCAACCAGAAGCCAACACTGCATAAATTAGACTTTAATATATAGATCGTTTAGATGCTACTTGCTCTTCATTTTATATCTATGGTAAATACAAATTCTTACTAAGAGCTTAAGTGAAGTAATGTATATGCTCTTGGACTGTGGATTAGTGATATTCACTGACACAGCTGTTAATTTTGTGAATGGTCAAATTTATTGGATAAGTATTGTCTGGGTATAAAGTAAACTTTATATTTTGTGTGTAGGCCTTTTATATTTTGGTTATTTCAACTTGAATTTGAAGTAAACAGAAATCAGGGTCAAAAGAAATTATTTGTAGAAAGTAATGTCATCATACTTTATTAATTAATTTTTTTTATACCTGCTTATAATCATTATTTGTCTCCGAAAATCAGGATGCAAGATTTTCTAAACATGATGACCCACTTTTTTGTCAGTGGTCCACAATATTTGAAGAAAATATTTTTCATTGGGGGTTGTTTATTTAGGTGGGCAAGGTTTTTTGTGTCTTTAGTTTGCATTGAAAAATTATACAGCAGATGTTTACTTGCTTTTCAACTTACTTATGCTTATCATAAGGCATATCGGAAGCTACTGTTGTGAACATGTAGGTACTGACTGTGACTTCATTAACCTACTGGTCTTTAATTTAATACCAAACATAATTATGTTGTTTTTCAAATCCTTTGAATTACTTTCCCTATTGATTCATTATTTATTTAACTTTTGTCACACACTCAAAATCAAATTGAATTGAATGGAGAAATTTAATATTTGTAGGTCTGTTTAAAAATAATAATAATTTGGCAAGTTTATTTATAATACCTGACCTAGAGTATTGATTGAATCCTTTTGCTATCCATCTATTTGCTCTAATAAACATGCACTTTGAATGTTGTGTACATTGTTTTAATTTGAAAGGAATTAAAGTTGTTAATTTCTTTACATATTTAATGCACTGCAAAACAATTTTTTTATACTAATAGTTGTAAATCATTGAGGGACAGACTATAGGCATTAAAAATAGAGAAAGGTCAATTGCTTTTTTAAGCTAATACTTTGGTGTTTATTATGAATATCTAGTTATAATTATAAGGAAGAATTCCTTTAAAAAATCATTTTTTGTATTGATGTTTGATCAAAAGTGCAGTTTTTCTTTTATATAAATAAGCAATTTGTTAATTGCAAATAAATCCCTTAACAAATTAAAACTGTATTGGTTTTCATTTGCTTTCAAATAGAATACATTAATTATGGTTTTAAAATAGGTGATACATAAATATATATTGTCCTTTTCTTCCTTATTGCCTAATCAAATTACTGTCTTGTAGTTTAGTTTGTAGGTATTCACTTTTCCCTCATACCTTTTTATTTCCATTTTCATTTTTGTTAGCTTATTGCCAATATTGGCTTTATTGCCCCTATCATTTCCTTTGTTGTATTGTCAGTCCAAGACATTAATTTCTGACTGCTGCAATTTGTAATTAAAATTTTAAAAATGAAATGATTGGTTTGGTTAAATATTTGTAATTATAGCATTGATTTTATGCATTTTAAGTACGGCAATTGTCCCAAATCTTTGACCTAAGGTTAGTCCTAAACTATCCTACCTAAGTCACTAAGTCATAATAAATCTCATCACATCATTGACACAACCCATTTAATTTAATGCTTTTTTAAAAGTGACTGGGGCAGTTTTTTTTAAAAGCCCTTGGTGTTTATTACTTTTTTGCTACAATTACTCAATGCTTCATGACATTTTTAGCATTTTCAACAAAATGTTTTAACGTTAAATTTGAAGCAAGTCAATTTGAAGAATTATAACCTTTTATAAATATAAATTTAATATTCTGATCCTTTGTTAAAAAAAAAAAATTACTTTTACTGTTACATTTGTAATGAGTATTTTGAAAATTTAACAGTAACGTTTGTACCCATCTATGTATAATCTATAATTGTTAGCATTTCCGACAACAAATCTTTAACAGTTATATGTGAAGAAAGTCAATTGAAGAATTATAATCTTATAAAAATATAATTGTAATATTTTAGTCCTTTTTAAAAAAAAAACTGTTGTAATTGGAATGAGTAATTTAACAATTAAAAAGCAATATTTGTTCCCATCAATATATATTCTTTTCAATAAGCCATTGTAAGAAAGTGAGCTAGAAGCATTTTTAAAATAACAAGATATGGTAAATTTTCTTAATGAGTAAATTTATGGAAATCTTAAATTGTGTTATCGATATTCATGAAGAATCTGTTATGAATATTTAGTTTTCCTTTCAATTTAATTATGAAACGATTGACATCAAAATACAGTGAAAGAGATGAAACAAAGAGACAAACCAAGCAATGGGGAAAAGATTTAATAGTCAACTCATAAACTCTTCTCAAATTATTTTTAACAATAGATTATTTAAAAGTCATAATCGGCACAAAATTATTTTTTTATCTTCTCTTACACTTAATAAATAGTTGCTTTGTTAAATTGCATTGGAAAAAAAAAAGTTAAAACTCTTACTGTGCTCCAAAAAATCTAATGATAAAGTAGAAAATCTTGTCTCTCGCCCCCATGTCATTCCTGATCCTAGTATTCCTTGTGTGTAATTTCGCACCTCTAAGATTAAGTGATAAAAAGTGTTCTTTAAAAGTTTATTATTCTCATTAAATTTCAATTAAACTTCAATTGAAATTTGGTGAGAATAATAAGTGTCAATAAAATTAAGTTGATAAGAAGCTTGTTCTTATTGCTAAATTATAATAATAAAAAGTACCATGGGTCAATTCTAAATTGCAGTCTATTACTATCAATAACAATAAATTATTCATTTAAGTTTTTAAAAAAACCTAACCATAATAATACTAAATGCATTTTTACTTTTGGCATAGCAAAAATCAGATATCTTTTGTATCCAAGTCCATGTTTCAAAACACCTTTATGTTGGAATAGCTGGATATATTTTTTTGTTAATTTGTAAAGCATGCCTTTACAGTTTTATTTTTAAATGGGTATATTATGATGCATCTATTCTGAAGTATTTACACCTAAAATATTTAAGACATGTATTTTTATTTTACTTTAATTACACAGATGAAGAATAGACATTAAATTGCAATTCAAATGATAGAAACCTATATATGAATACAAAAATAAAAAATTGTATATTAGCAATAAAATAATAATACATATGGCTCTTACTCTGTAGAGATAAGTAGAATGTTAAAGTTTAAAACCTTTTAACTAGTTAAAATGAAAATTAACCAACTTATATATTTGCAGTTTATGGATTAAAAAAAGAGAAAATGTTGCTTAGATACCTTTAACCTATAAAAATCAATTCTTCATTTTTAATACCATGAAATAGGGTGACTTAACCTGTTTTGAATCTCTTAATTATTATTAATATTCTTAACTTCAATAAGAAAGTAGAAAAAGTGTATCATCAACCTTGAAATAATCAATAAGCCATTTACAAATTCATGAGTCAATATATAATTAAATACATATTATATTTGATATTATAATAATAAATGAGCAGTTTATTCATAAATGTACATAAAAATATATTTTTAATGAATTTTAAAATGCTCCTGAGTCTAGTTAAGGCAAATACTATTTATACTAAGTATTAGTAATACAACAATTTTTAAAATCTAAATTATTTATTAATTATAAATTACAACAGCTTATTGCAAAAAAGTGCAATGTAAAAAAAAATATTTAAAAATTGGTTCCTGAAACACAATATAAGAGGTATAAGGATTAGTGTCTCAAAAATACTATAGACAAAAATCTTTAAAAAATGCTTTTATAATACTAAACAAAATAACAAGGCCTGCTGCAATGTTTTTTGAGATGGTGTTTGAAAGCTTCTGTTTGTTTTTATTTACCTTCAAAACAGGATAATGTTAAATATGTAATTTGACTGCCACAGAATTAAATTTTATATTTCTTTTATAATGATAATAATATTAATAAAGTAAACATGATTGATTTAAGCTTTGTAATAAATTCAAATCATGAGAGATTATGAAGTTAGGCACCTTTGTAAGCAGCGGAATATAATCATTAATATATATTTCTTTTTTATAAACTTCTTGTGTACTTGTTCCAAAAGTTAGCATTATATATATATAATTTATATATATATGAGGGCTGCGGAAACTAACAATTAATTTCTCGATTAATCGTTCACATATTTAAAAAATTCTTTAAAAGGTTCTTATAATATCCAGTCATTTGCATGTAAAATTTAAAAAGGCCTGGATTATTTGTGTTATAATTTATTTAAAATTTATTATTGACTAATTTCCAGTGTAAAAAAAAAATTTATAAATCATTTAAATATTAATAGTATGCTTCATTTATGCTCATCCCTGATACACTATCATTAAAAGCCTTTTCCATGTTGTACAGGTCAAGAGTGACAGAGACAAATTTGACAACGCCAAAATCCTGTAATCTTGAGGTCCACAAGGGCTTACTTTCTATTGTCAATAGAGCATTTACTATTTCTTTCTTCACTTTATCTGAAAAAATAAATTTCAGTTTTAATTGTTTATTAGTTAATCATTAATGTTGGAAGTTTAACTCTTCAAAGGTACTTTTTAGTAGAATTGTATGAAAATAATCTTAAATAAATGTGTATAAGGAAATTTATTTGGATCAATGCATAAACAAACAACAAAAAAAAAGGATAATTTATTTTACCACCACAAAAACTGTGGTATTTTCAATAGCTTGAAACTTGATGGTGAGTTTAACATTATAGTTATAGACTCAAGATCCTGCTGTATCAGATGGTGTTTAAATTCCATGCTTTCACTGAATAATATTAAGTTTTCTATACTATAACTTCACTCAGTGATGACCCATATGTTATAAGTCATCAAATACTGAGGTTATGGTTTACCATGTCGTGACTTTCAAAGGTCATGGTAAATGAAAGTTCTTTCATGTATTCCATTGTTGTTTATCAGTAATCAATTTGATGAGGTTACAAAAATGCATAAGACTAAAATTTTGTCAAGTCAATAAAAAATTTTTTATACACATAAAATAAATAATAGAATAAATACTAAAGCATAGTTATACAATGTATGCAAAAATTGTTCACAATATGAAATTTATGCTTCATATAAAAACATTGTATCCATTCTTGAATATTGGAGGTTTGAAACAGACAACTAGAATATAACTCATGAATACATATTACACAATTATCTGCCTCTTTTTGCCCAAAACAAGACTGCCCATACAAGAGCTACCCTGAAAAGAGGGCCCTGTAATGTATTAAGACCTCCTCAATCTGTCAAAAACTATTACTCTTTTAGACTCACTCCCACGGAGGAGTGACAGGATCACACTTAAGAAAATCATTAACAAAACAAAAAAAAAAAGAAGTCCACTGAGCTCTAATATGTGTTTATGTTGGGCCAAAGAATTAATCTAATCAAAATATAAAACTTAAGTTTTAGGATATAATATAACTTGTATAAACAAATTTAACATCTATCTCTACCTGCCCCCCCCTATAGTGCCTAGATACTTCATAATTCAACCAACTGTGTCTCTAATGTCCAGGGCCTTTCGTCAAGGGTAATATTGTTTTAAGGATGGTTGAACTGATGGGATCCTGGCCATTGGGGGAGGGGGGATTAGACCCAACTATGGTGCTCATATTGTCATAAAATGCATTTAGTTTGAATTTAAATGACACACTTCCTTTGATATAGTTTCAAACAGTTATTACAAAAAATAGCTTCAAATTTAGATTTGATATATAACTTAATCTTATAATCATGTAGATTTGATTGTCATTTTCAGTGTATTTTCCCCTAGAGTTTAAGTATTAGACAACAGAATATGTTTTAAAGGGATACAAGTTTTGTAACCTGTTCAAAAAATAATAATATATATACAATTTACCTGTCTGGAAACTAAAATTCTCTTTATTTAAAGGTGTTTCAAGCCTTGAAAAAATAATTCATATTATATTTTACAAACCTGAAAGTTTAGAGTTGAACAGCAGAGGGAAAACTGGTAGAGGGCCTAGTGATGCAATTCGTGTAATCTTATTTGCATCTTCTGGGTGTTCTCGTAAATATTCTGTCAAGACTATGGAATCAACCCCTGAGGCAATAACACTATGTTCTTTGACCATATTGATGGAGGCAAGATGGGAACCTTGGGAATGTCAATAAATTTGTTGAGTATTTTTTTAGTGTGGTCTGTAATTGTTTTTTGGTCAATATTAACACCATAGTTGAAATATTTTTTTCATTGTATTTCATAATAATAAGAGTGAGAATAATATAATACACTGAAAATCTGTAGAGGGGCAGTGTTTCAGTAAACAGTGGATAAATATATTTTACTTTCAAGTAGGGCTGCAGAAATTAAAGATTAATTTCTTGATTAATCTGTAAAATTGTTTATCGATTAAAATTATTTTAATATGTAAAATGGCGATTAAAATTGAAGGAAATATTTTAATTTCTTTTTTTGATTAAAAAAAAAAATTAGTTATTAATAATTAATAATAGTTTTTTTTTTACGTACAAACTTCTCTATTTTAAAAAGTATTATTTTTAAAGAGTAAGCTTTAAAATAAGCAGTTTTTATGAGGAAAATGATTAAAATTTACTTAATTAACAATAACAAAATTTAAATTCATTGAAATTAAATTGAACTAATTATATTTAAATATATCTCCTAAAATTGTTATATTTTTTAAAATTAAATACTAAAGTTATGGGCATTTTATGAAATTTTCAGTTTAATAACGTCATACATCTTATTTTCAACTTTAATCAAAATTATCGATTAATTATTCCTTAAATTTTTCAAAAGTTAACTATTAAATTTAAATTAAACAGCCCTACTTTCAAGGTTTTAGAATTGAAAAAGAAACCATGAAACAAAAATAAATGTTTATGCCATTATTCAAAGCATTCATTTTATTGTAGTCTTAACACATCTTGTTCCATTGTTTTAAATTAATGTGAATTCAATAATTGCAAGGAAGAGAAAAATTCGAGTCCATATTCACCAAAGCCCTTTGCCACCTATACTTTAAGCATGGAAATAATGGCCATCTTCTTACAATTTAAATGGGAACTGTGCTTTCAGGAATGATTAAATATGAAACAGTAAACAAACACATTTAACTTACCAGATTCTACAATATTTCCAAAAAATGTAGCATTTGTTTTTAACTTCCTTTTTAAATAATCCAAAATGACAACATTTCCACTAAGAGACAAAGGGTTGTTGTATGCCCAGCTACAACCCTTAAGATCTGCTATTGTTTTGTACTTTTCCCTGAAAAAATATTTGACATGCTTTAAACTTTTGATGTATTGGACATTAATCAAAACTAAGGACCTAACTTTTAAAAGAACATTTCCAAACTATTAACAGTTTGCTAAAAATGAATACAACTCATGTTGAGATAATTTATTAGTATGTAAATTATAAATATACACATGAAATTTTTTTTTAACACAATGAAGGTCAACACAAATATAGGAATGTATGTGAGGATTCGTTTGAATATTAAAAAGTAAAAACATTACTTGTTAGATGAATGTATTATTATTTCAGAAAAATAGACAGCCTTGTCTGTATTTAAGGGATGTTTGAAAACCGGCCCAGCAGGACAAAGCTCCATGTTATCTTGGTTTTCAGCCAGTAAACGTAAAAAATCTGTACTGTGTACAACAACTGGAAAGTGGAAAATTATTATATGAAATAAAAATAAGTTTTGTATAAAATAACTTAAAAATTAAGCTTTATTATTATTATTATATACCTTGGATCTAATAAATTATTTGCACATTTACTACTGAGCTAGGAAGAAATCAAATGTAACAATCATATTTTATAAAGCAGAGAGAGCATAAAAGCAAATTTATAAAGTTAACAAGGTAAACATAACTCTATATGTGATCGTATGTAAATGTGGTTACTTGTGACTTCCATAAATTCATGACTAATTTTCCTTTTGCCAAATGTCCAAAATGTTGGAAAATACGGCTTTAAAATTTAAAGCTTAGGGAAACAATAAATAAAGTGAAAAATTCTCCAGTGATTTTAAAAGTTTTACCTTACCTTTTCACACTGAACTCTGATCCGAATAAAAAAAAAATCCCATCAGTCCACAAAACAATCCATCTTCATGCAAATTTTTCTTTTTAACAGCAATTTCTTAAACAAGCATTTTTGCAAAGGAGGTCATTTAAACCTTACACTTACATATAATATTATAACTTGTCATTTGTTTTAGGGTTTGTTTTTTTTCAAAACTTTGTTATCAAAAGTATTACTTCTAGTTTCATTCCTAATGTTTTCCCAAAGTAAAAGAATCTCTAGCATTAAATATTCTGCAATATAGTTACAGTTAACCACATCAATGGATTGATTATAGGGAGTTGATATCAGAGATAAAATTAGAAATTGTAGGAAAACTAAGTGCTCATCTCAATATGGTTACGTGATACTAAAATAGCAAATTTTTGGATAGATGTAATTTAAAGTCAGTAACCGCTGCACTTTTAGTTCATTTTTAGCTTAATTGTTCATAATTTTTATGAGGAGGGGAGGACCTGAAACAACAGTATTATTTCAATAACTTATATTTTTTTAAATAAAAAAAACTTGACCATTCAAAAATCATAAAAATTTGACTTTACAAAACAATTTTATTATGATAAAAAATGTATTTTAAAAAAATGCACAGCATTTATTTTACTTTAGGAACTTTAAAGAGTGTATAGAAAGAGAGTCTATAACTGATTACTGTATAATATCAACAAATCAACAAGTGTAATTATTGCCATAACATTTTCATTTGTTCAATTCTTATAGATTTATATTTGTTACCTTTGATTGGAAGAAACATATAGTAACTAGAAAATAAACTTATAACTTAAATGTATTGTTTTTAAATCCTAATTCTTATCCCTTTTAAAAAACAAATATTAAGGTATTATTATTGTAAAAGTAATAAAGTTTGGTGGGACTTCAATCAGGGTAAGTAAGAAAAAAATGGTTATTCAATAGGGTATACTGATGAGTGAAAAAGGAGCCAAAAAACATAGAACATATTGTCAAAAAAAGCCTTCCCCAGCAATCTAATATACACAACAAAAATTATAATTTAAAATAAGGCACAACTTTTCTACTGTGCGTAACCCAAGAAGACATTAACCAGAAAGAGAAAGACAAGAGCAATATGACTTTTATAAAGATGAAGGAAAGAATGGGCAGGGTCATGTGTTAACATGTCACCGAGAGCAACACATTCATCCCATGTGATGTAAGAACAACACATTCATCCCATGTGATGTAAGAACAACACATTCATCCCATGTGATGTAAGAACAACACATTCATCCCATGTGGTGTTAGAATAACACATTCATCCCATGTGGTGTTAGAATAACACATTCATCCCATGTGGTGTTAGAATAACACATTCATCCCATGTGGTGTAAGAACAACACATTCATCCCAAGTGGTGTTAGAACAACACATTCATCCCATGTGGTGTAAGAACAACACATTCATCCCATGTGGTGTAAGAACAACACATTCATCCCATGTGATGTAAGAACAACACATTCATCCCAAGTGGTGTTAGAACAACACATTCATCCCATGTGATGTAAGAACAAAACATTCATCCCAAGTGGTGTTAGAACAACACATTCATCCCATGTGATGTAAGAACAACACATTCATCCCATGTGATGTAAGAACAACACATTCATCCCATGTGGTGTAAGAACAACACATTCATCCCAATTGGTGTTAGAACAACACATTCATCCCATGTGGTGTAATACAATGGTGTAGCCAAATTTGCAGCTAGTACAAAAAAAAAAAACATCTTTCATCTTGAGCACCACCTTAAGGGAGAAATCCGATCAGTTTGGATAACAAAGGGGCAGCAGCACTTGTTTTTGTCTACAAATGGGAGGGAGGACATTATAAGCTGCTTTGTACTTATAGGTCAAACAGATTTTTGTCTCTCCTGAGCATTATAAGGGGTGAGGCAGAGAAGATGTGAGTATCAGGGTCCTCGAGGAGATTGAGGCATTTTGTTAAAGAATATTATCTTAACCCTGATGTTGAGGGCGTTTTAGGTGAGACTGAGTTTCACCCTGTCCTGTACATGTAAATCAAATGCCTTTAACTTAGATCTTAGTGTAGCTTCAGAGTATGACCTTGAATTTAAGCAATTTAAGCACTCAATCCCCGAAATCCTTATTTGATAGACAAAGTCGACGAAGGCCAAGTAGTTTTAAAATTAGATGGTAAACAGATGTAAATAATGATTGCTATGCAAAAATTTTTAAGTGTTGGGTTTGTAAAAATAAATATAATTTTGAAAATATTTCATATTATTGTGAAATAGGTTAAATTGGTAGTTAATGCATGTAGTTTTAAATAGGCACTGAAACAAAAATGTATACATTAACACACCAAAAAAATGTGGGGGCTCATCTACCCCCAAAAATTAAACTTCTAAAATGTAAAACTTAATTTTTTTTTTAATTAAAAAAATATCCACATATAAAAGCTTAGTATGAATTTTATATTTGTTTTGATATTAATTAATTGAAAAATTACCAATGTCTGCAAGGTTGTTCGTGAATGGATTAGCACGATGTGCTTGGGGTCCTGTAAATCGATCTTCAACTATTAGTTCGACTTCTAATTGGGTGGCTTCTTCCAACACATCTCGAATAAGTGAGAAAAAGCGCAGGGGAAGATCTGGACACAGGTATGTCAGGAGTCGGAGTTGACGTCTTCCTGGTTCATTCATTGTTGATATCAATATATTTTTTTTGCTGTTAAATGACCATCAATTCAGATATGCCTTCTTTACACTGACAGGAAAGCTTAAAATGACAAATTAATCAATTATATCAATACAATAGCAAGATATATACATACCCCTTAAATATATATCCTTGAAATTAATTTCTCAAAATAAGGATTATAACTTCTATCAAATATTATCTTAATAGTTCTAAAATATAATACTCTAAATTAGTATCTCAGATTCTAGTCCATTTTATTTTTATTTTTCATGTACAAAAATAAATTATTTCCAGCACCAAGCTCAGCTCAAAGCCACACCAAAAAGAAAAAAAAACCTCCATTCAGTCCTACAAATCCCATTATTTATCCACCATAATGCAACTATCTGTTTTAACAACCCTTTAACATCTTTGAACATGTACTTTTTACAATACAACTGTCTAAATAATCCTAGGTAATTGGATAGGCAGTCATTAAATTACCTAACAAGATGGAAAATGTGGCAAATGCCCCAGATGGCAATTTAGTAGGTGCCCTAAATTCCTCCTTGTTTATTAGCTTCTAAAAATGAAAAAGACAAATGAAAGTTGAGTTTTTTAACTACAGTCTGCAAGCCAAACATCTACCATCTTGATTTAAGTGTGATCAGAGAGTAGTGAACTAAATCTAAATTGCATTTACAGTTCAACAGTTTTTTATCTATTATATTGCATTATCGACTTGATCTCCCTGAGTCCCTCAGTTTCTCTTGCAGCTGATTTATTGGAAGTCATCATCATTGCCTGCCATCCCATATGAGGCTTAGCCCACAAGCAAAGGCTCTCCTGGTATCCCAGTCCCATCCCATTAATAGAAGTACCAGGTTACAATTTTACCACCTTGGGATGAGTACTGCAAACTAAGGTACCTATCGACAGAACTAGACATTGGCTTATGGAACATGTATTTACCATCAATTTCATTATTTATTTTTATAATGCTCATTTTTTAAAATTAAAATTTTAAATTGGTTAGAGGATTTACTCAGGGAATGAGTTATTCAAAAATATATATTATCGGCATTACAAAGAGGTTTGCTAAATCGTAATACTTTATGGAGTGAGGGAAATTGGGTGTGTTCCTTCTCTCATGACTTGTGAATGAATTCAGGGCTCTACACTTTACATACTTGAGCTTGGGTAACTTTCAGGTAAATAGGTAAGATTATTCTATATTTTACACTTACTATGTGATATATGTTCTAAGTATAATATATTTATAATTAATAAATCTATCCTTAATAGGTTTTTTTAGGAGCTCCTATTTCTTTGAATGACAATGAATGAATTCTGTCATATTTTAATTTTGAATACTCTTTTACCACTACCCACTGCTCCCACCTCCTCAAAAAAAAAAAATTAAAAAATTACACCCTAACCCTTGACAGATGAAACTTCACAAAAAATTATTTAAATTTGAATGGGGTTTGAATGTATTTGTTTGCAGCATGGCATAAGTATATTTCAAAAGTCATAAATAAATTTGCTGTACTTGTACAAATGTAATAAAAAAATTATTATTATAACACTTTAAAAAGGGTCTTCAAACTCAAATTCTCCTTTTTATGGCATCTTGGTTACTTAATTGATCAAAGCAATTTTGAACTTGTACAAGGACAAGGTCTAAGTCCATTAGCATGCATGGGCCATGCCATGGGCATGGGCAATTTAGTTATATAATAAAATTAAACGAAATGTGATATGTGTTTTTAATATTACAGGTTTTTTAAAAATAAATTATTGTTATAAATTAAAAGTAAAAAACATATTTTCTGCATAATAGATAGTAATAGTAGAGTTGAAAAGCCGTTTCAATAGCACTTTAAGCCTGAACA
This sequence comes from Radix auricularia, assembly GCA_002072015.1. Lineage (NCBI taxonomy): Eukaryota > Metazoa > Mollusca > Gastropoda > Lymnaeidae > Radix > Radix auricularia. The sequence goes on along the minus strand of MUZC01004798.1, from coordinate 195,478 downwards.
ACACGGGGTATACAACTTACAACCGACCGATACTGACTGATTGCCCCGATAAATACAGTTTTGGTTTTTAGTGCTTGATCTTAAATAGAAACTTCTGAAATTAAGTAATTATCTAGTTGCAAAATAGGTATTACCTATGTGTTAAATAATATCAAGCATCAAATTTTGACAACTGCAAACATATATTATATGATTCTGGTATCACACTTTATTTACGCTTCCACCAGCTGACTAGCTGTTAAATAATGACCCTGACATTGACCCCGTAACCCAAACTCAAAAAATAATTTCTGGCCTCCCTTACTTAAAGATTATCTGTAGTTAAAGTCATTATAGTAGGCTTCGCGGAAACAAAGATGTAAATGCTGACCATTCTATAGCTATATTTAAAAAAAAAAAAAAAGACATACATAGTTAAGTTGTTCTTATAAAGTATAATAAAGATACGATATTGAAATGCCCCCCCCCCTCCTTTTTTTTAGCCTTAGACATCGTTGAAAATGGATCTATGTATATTTGACCAAAATTTAGTCAGCATTCGCAATGGCAATGTCATGTCATGAGTCATGTCAATTCGCATATCAGTAACAGTGCAGTATTCATTATAATAATCTTTATAATTAACAGTACACATTTTTAAAAAACATATGACATAATTATATATTTATAATTTATATATATTGTTCATTGAACATAAATGTCAAAAAATTTTAAAAGGTAAAATTAAAAAGATGTGGACCCTTAGGGGCCGTTCACATATTATATAACTATTACAACGCTAAGATGTAAATTTTTTACCCTTCCCCCCTATAATATAACATTATGTAACACTAATGTAAATCCTCCAATATTACAAAAATAACAACTTTACGGCCACCCCTTCCCTTTCGGTGCTATATAATATTAATACTATATTACATTGATATTTATATTTAATTTAAATTTACGTTACTTGTTTGCCTTAAATGATTTGGACAATTTGGTGATGTCGGATGATTCTTCGATATACTTATCATTATGATAATCATATTTATAAAATCAGAGCTACCTTGTTTTTTAAGACACCTTTATTTCTCTTAAATACCCAATTTTAAAAGAAAAACACCATGTTTAAGTTTCCACATTTCCAACCAAAACAGGTAATTAAATTATTTAAATTAATGTAAATTAGGACCAAACACAAAACAAACTCATCATTGAACTATGCTATGTATACTCATCTACTCACGGGCTCTAACGCCCTTAACGCTATTATTGCGTCCTACGTATTTCTATGGTTTGTGTTTAGTCCTGTATTCAAACTAGAGTTTTAAATGATGATGAAGTGTTGGCTTTCCTGGTTTCTTCAGGCAACCCATTCCACGCCCGAATAAAAATGTGTTTTTATCTTTATGTCTATCTGAGGGTTGTATTTAGTTATCTTTGTGTTGTATTTCTAAATTAGAATTAATTGCCTTATGTATAATTACTAATTTACTCTTGGTTCTTCTATCCTCTAGTGTTTCAAGGTTTAATGATTTAACTAATGGTGCTACTCTTGTCAGTTTTGAATATTCTCCAGTAATGAATCTGGCAGCTCTTTTTTTGGATTTGTTCTAACTTATCAATATTTTCTATGGTGGATGGGTCCCATACAGAAGATGCATATTCTAGTATAGGTCTCACCAGGGTGAGGTAGCATTTTAGTTTTATATCTTTGTTACATTTATAAAAGTTTCTTTTTATAAAGCCTAAGGTTTTGTTTGATTTTTTAATAACTTCATTGACATGAGGATTCCAAGATAGTTTCTCATTTATTATGACTCCTAAGTATTTTGCATCTTTAGTTTGGGTTAGTTCTTTTCCATGAATGAAGTATCATACGTCAACGGAAGCCAACAAAGGAGTGAGAGAGAGAGAGAGACAGACAGACAGAGAGAGAGAGAGACATAGAGAGAGAGAGAGAGAGAGAGAGAGAGAGAGAGAGGGGGGGGACGGCGTTGAATTTAATATAAGGGATTTTTTAAAACTGACAGAATGACTATTTAGACATTCTATTGGAGTTTTAACTTTGTCAGAGAAGTTAAACTCATTTTTTAAGTAGGAAAGGTGTTTTATGTACCAAAAATATACTAATAATAAAACAATTTCTTTTATTCCGATGTCTGACTTGACGGAAAATTTTATCTAAAGTCACTGCGGCTGTCCTAACCATTGAGACTCGTAAGCTTTGCCGGGGTGGCGACGAAGTGATAGCGAGTCGAAGTAGGGAAAGTTCCACCCCTCCTTCGGGAGGTCAACTTAGTGGGAGCCGTTTTCGACCTAGTGTCCTAGACGCCCACATGGCCACTTTTTTTTTTTTTTCGATGTTTTTTTTTTTAAAAATAATTGACTAATTCAATCAATACATGAATTGATTATTTTTTAAAAAACATAATTTAAGCGTAATTGGGACAACAATTGTAGCTTTTCAAACGCTTTTCAAACGCTTGCGAACATTTTTTTTCGTGTACCTCGCTGATTAATCACATTATTATGTTTCATTATTTTGAGAATGGCAATAAAGATTTTTAAAAAAAAATGAATTAAATAATGCATGAATGTTTTGTTTATTTGTCTGTTGTTTTACTTTCATATATTTTAAATGTTAAATTTTGTCAGTAAGCAAACAAATCTTCATCTGCGTGTATTATGCAATTTAGTACGAATTGGAAAACTGAAGACATTCTCCACTTCCGAGTTGTTGTGTGTGTTTTTGTTTTTTTTCAGAAATAAAGGTTTGCAACAAATACAGATATTACACGTTTAGTTTTGATTAAACGTAATCAGTCAGCTTGTAGTTTCAAATTAGTTTCGTTATGTAGGGCAAATAAACCATTCTTAAAGAGTATTTAATATTTTTTTTTTAGTGTCACAGAGCATTGTCTTTGCTTTGAGGAATTCCACCACTGAATCAATTTAAATATGGACTTTTTGATAACCAACGTCCTTCTGTGTGAATAAGTGAATAAGTAAACGATTATAATTATTGTCTCCTTTATTTTCCACTGTTAAGCAAATAGTCTCCCATCGAAGGCAGCAGGCCTTCCTTTTGATTTTATTAACTGCTCTAATGACACGATCTTGAGATCAATGCAACCTTAGCTAAGATTTTTTTTTTGCGAATAAATGATATCGACAAATTTCACAATGTACTGAAAATACATTTGGTATTGCCATTGCCATCTTTACACCATTTTGAGCCCCTTGGCAAAGAAATAGTGTTGAGCCCCTGGGAAAAGAAATAGTGCCACCCCCCGCCCCGCAGGAATGAAGGATAAACATACATAATATATATATAAATAAAGATATTACCATGGGGCCACTGTGCTCGTGGGCCCCCGGGCAAATGCCAAACAAGCCTATGCGTTAAGACGGCCCTTGTTTAAAGGATCTCACAAAGTCATCAAGGGTATAGCTTTAACTTTAAAAATATGTTCAATTTGATAAATAAAGTTTTATCTTACGTATCTGTTTCCAAACATTTAGCCATACTTCAAATATTCAACAACACTGTATTATTGGCATTTTTTCTTCAGCTCACTCTTTCTGTTACTGTTATCTGTTGTAATAAACCAATGGGGCCGTCCATAAATGACGTCACGCGATTTTTGCCGATATTTTACACCCTCCCCCCCCCNTCGGCTGGCAGGTCTACCTCCAAAAGTACGTCACAAAACTTTGACCCCCCCCCTTTTCAAAAAAAACAAAAAAAAAACAACAACAAAAAAAACAACAACAACAAAAAAAACACATTCACAAAACGCACTTTATTTTTTATTTGAAAATAAGTATAATTCAAATCACTTTTTTGAAAATTTTAGTATTTACTAAGTGTAGTTCTACATTGTAATATTGGAACACGCTTGAAGCTATGTAAAAGGCATTAAATAAATTGTAAGCCAGTGATTCTCAAACTTTTTCGTATCAGACGACCGACAAGATATTTTACCAGGTACCATTGCATTCTTTTCCCGTTTTGACATGATTTTCTCTTTACTGATTTGATAGCAAAATGAGCCCCTACACAGCTTAAAGCCATTTAAGATTAAGTATGAATTCGGCTTGTTTTATATATGACATTTAAAAAAGAAAATATTTAGTTGCCAAGGCATAGCAAGACAGCTAACGAACAATGCAGTGGTAATGTCAAAAACCATTTGATGTGATTAACCTTCGCGATTATGCTCGCGAATGTGACTATTGATATTACAAGGATCGTTGCATAGTTGATAGACCTAGAATATATAGATACAAGACAATTGATTTCGATCTTCTACTGACAGTTTTCCTGCTAAGTACATGCGCATCAAAGGCGTTTGATCTAAAATTATCACATTGATATCATCAGGCTTGTCCATGGGAATGGTTTTCCCATGTGATTCCCATGGGAAACGTCCCATGGGATGGGGTGGGATGGGAGTTGATGGGACAGGCATAAATTGCCATGGGATTGGATGGGACACAAAAAATGTCCCATTGACAAGCCTGGATATCATATCTCATGTTTTCTAAAAATTATTAGGTATGCGCTGGAAGAGGAAAATGGCAAATACTGTACGAAACCCACATTTGTGCTAGAAAGTAGGGTGTCATCTTGTGCGCAAAATACAGTATTTCCTGCAAGTTAAGACTGAAAAAATACTATGACACTATTAAAATATCCAATATTATCAAAACTTTTTGCTCACAAGTTTGTTTGTTGTTTGTATTTTGAATTCTTTTTTCTTCGGGATTTCACGTACGTCTCACAAGAGTACTAAATATAATGTCACCAATGAACGAGGCGTGTTTAAATTGTTACATTCTCTTAGGGAATTTATAAACTAATGAAAAATACATGGCTTCCGGTATCGGTCTGTTTAACAAAGGGGTCGGTTAACAGAGATAAATAACATTTGGGATAAAAAGGGAACTCTTGGGGGTAATGCTAAATCATTGTCGGCATAGAAAATTTGCTTAGAATCCGCTACTTTTGGGTTAACAGTAATGTTAACATAAACTTTTATAATTTTAATATCTAGGTATTATATTGAACCGGTTCCTTTCAGAAAATGCATTTGTTAAATTTTTTTTATCTATGTAGATTTCTTATTTACGTACTATACGAAGACACCTAAATCCAGCCTACTTTCATTTATATTGACACAAGTGGCAATAATCTTAATCAACATGAGTTCAGAAGAAAGTGGTTTTGTGTTCCTCTCGAATTGCGATGTCGAGAATTTGATGCATTCAATAAAGTTAATGAATACTTTTGACGAATTTTAAATTCGACACATTTATCATTATAATTAAAATTGCCAGAGGCGTTTTACCAAAACTAATAGAACAATTTTATCAAACTTAACACGTTTATAATTATAATTGTATCAAATAGATTCCCCTCCCCCACCCACCCCCAAATAAATATTCCGTGTCGTTTTGACTTAAAATATCTACATATAATCCTATTCAGATCGTTTTTATACACTTGTCCTGTTTGTAAAACTCACCAGTTGCAGTTTCGGGGGGGGGGGGGTAAC
>MUZC01004798.1:127088-189743 GCA_002072015.1 Radix auricularia | reverse complement strand
CCCCCCTAGGTGCGTGACGTCATTTATGGACGGCCCCAATGTTAATAATTATGTTTTTTAATGGAATGCTGCAGTAAAGTCCTTTTGAAAAAAATATTTGATGATTGTGGAAAATACTCTTGTTTTACTTTTTTTCTAGGTAAAACAAGATTGCATTCCAAAAAGGATGGTATTAAAATAAAAATAAAAAAAAGAATTCAGATACTATTTTATTTATTGTATTTCCAAATTAATAAACAGGGATCACAATTTTATTATTTTTATATTGAGCCTTGCCCAGGCCTCCTGAGTTTGTTCAGGGACCCCAAATCAATTTTAATTTTACACGGATCCAATGAATGGTACCGAGGACTCTGGAGGTCCGTGGGGACCCCTCTGGGAACCACTGGTCTATCGGAATATACAGCCATAGTTTGTAGCAGGCCCTTAAAAATTGCAGTTGTCTGTGTGCATCAGAAAGCATATATAAACGGACAAGTACATTATAATTTTCAGATTGCTCATTAAAATGAGACAAAAAACATGTCAAATTCGTTCAAAGTACTATATGAGTATGCTGTATTTGACTGTATAGTTTGACACTATATTCTATATTCATAAGGATGTTGTCAGGGAAACATTATTATAGAGTTATTGGGTTTTCCCTGACAGATGTGATCTGGTATACAGTAATTTCACTTAACCATGAAAATAAACATTTTAATCAAGTAATTAGCAGGAATGCAATTATCCGGAGAGTAATTAATTGCAATTACTAATGTAAATAAATGGGACGTTGTCATTTTCTCTTCTTGTTGTTTTGTCACCTTGTCGTTTTTTTTGGTGTGGTGATTGTTCGTTTTGTATTTTTGTCACTTGAGACACTTGTCGTTTTGTTTAAATACTACGTAGAATATATATTATATGTTGGGATTGTTGAATATTTTATAACAAACCACCCTCTTTATTCGCATTTATTCCGATCTCAGTCTCACCTATTAATTTTACCCAACATATTGACATTGTTCCAATGAGACCAATGAATGGTCCTGAATGGATAATGATAATTGATTAACATTGATTTCAATTTCAAAACGTCAGTGATATTTTCAAATCATATATAGTATATAGATCTAGTTAATATTTTTGGTAAACCACATTTTTAAATAATAAAATTTTTCAAGGACCATTTTCAAGATTCTTAGTATAGAAAGTTATGAGTGATTATTACTTTATTATTACTCTTCTAAAGAATGGATTTCGGATAAAAAAACAGATTTCGGTATGTGTCCATAACTTTTTTATAATGGTTGTCAATATTGATGTTGTTGACAAAGTTTTGGCTGTTGGTAGTAGTTTTGTTAGTGTTTTAGGTTTTGTGTTTTATAAATTATATAGAAACAGAACAGAAACAGCAAGACAAGTTCGAGTAAGTTTTATTCTTTTTTATACAATAACAATTTACGGCGAAAATTAAAGTCAAGGTCGTTTCACTTTAGCCCTACGCCTACCTACATTACTAATTTACTCAAACTCTTGCTACTACACCGGACACCGACACCACACATCCAACCAACCAAGTCTCCCAAGGCCAAAGAAAAAAAAACATCATTATTCATGATTTAATGTCAATTGTGGTAATTCCTTATTTAATCATTATTTAATTTAAGGGCTAAAACCTATATCTCCGACTTGAGCGTCGCGTCTCTTCCCGTTGCTATGAAGGATAGTTGTTTTTTTAATTTTAGGGTTTGGGTTAGGTATAGCTTTAGAATTTTCGGAAAATTCACGGGGCTCGCACTATTTTTCCGGGCCGGTGACGTGCCATAGCAACGAGATGGCCGCCGATAAGGTCGGCCCGGTCGGAGATATAGGTTTTAACCAATTTAAGGATGTGGCTAGCGCTACGACAATTTTGTCGTAGCAGCAGATGACCCGGTCGGATGTTGCTAACGTTACAACATGTCGTAACGCTAGTCAGGAAACTAGTGCTACGACATGTCGTAACAGCAGACGATCCGGCGGGATGTTGCTAGCGTTACGACAAGATTGTCGTAACAGCAGACGAACCGGTCGGATGTTGCTAGCGTTACGACATGTCGTAGCGCTAGTCAGGAAACTAGTGCTACGACATACGCAACCTCTGCTACGACTAGTTTTAGTCACTTCTTTATATTGTATACGCATATATATTATAATACGACATTATTTGTGTGTGCATTAATTCTAAAATCTAAAATTTATTGAAATAAATTATTTAAATAGATTTAATTTTAATATAATATTGGTCTACCGATTATAAATATATCAGCCGATTTTGCTATACTATAGTATACTTGTGTAATTGATGCCGATCCATTAAAATTTAGTATACCGTAAAGCCTAAAGCCGTAAATGAAAATCCTCAAGTAACGATTCGCGCACAATCGCAAGAAAGTAGGCCTAAAATAATTTGTTTCGTGTGGAATAATAAAATGTGCCGTGTGCAGACTTGTCACAGGAAACCATTCCATTCATCCTTCTACCTCATTTTCACTCTATTACTAATACTGTTACTATTGAGGAGGGGGGGGCAGGTAATAACAACCGCACAGGACTCCTCGTTTACTCGCCTTTTCCCCCCTACTACTATTAGTACTATTACTTCGTGTTGCTGTTTGTGTCCGTTTTCTCAGCACCCCCCTCCCTCTCTTTGCACTTTTTATGTTGAGCAAGTCTGCGGGGTAGGATGCACTATGCCTCCCTCCCCCGCTTGCGTTCAGCACTTTTTCGCGATGCCTTCAATTCAGAGAATGTTTCAAAAATATCTTGAAAACAATTAAGTAACAGTGATGGTTTATAGTCAGTTTTTAAACTCACGCCTCACCTTTTTCGTTGATGATGCCGACTGAGTGTCAACTCACGAATCAAAAGAATAAAAAAAATAAATAGTAGTATTAGCATAATTAAATACAGCTTTAGTCATAACTGTAAGTAAGCACATATCACATTTTTACGACTGTTGTAGCAGCAGACGACCCGGTCGGATGTTGCTAGCGTTACGACATGTCTAAAATCTAAATATTTTTATTTTAACAGATTTATTCAACGTATCTGCTTTTCAGAATATTAACAAAAATTATCAGCATACTCATTATGATTTTTTTAAGAAAAATAATAATAATAATAAATGAAAATAAAAATTAAAAAACATGACGGCAACGGGATTCGATCCCGCTATCGATAGTATTGTATCATATCCGAAGCAACCATACTATCACTTGATCTAGCGAAGCTGTTGTGAAAGTGTAAAATTTAAATTTATAACTGTTTTTCATTTAATGGCTCAATCTAGATTTTTTTTAATCCTTTAAAATTCATTAATAACCTTACCTAGTGATCATGATATTTCATTATGAGAATTATAGTTTAGTATTTAAGTATTAGTAATAGCATAATTGAAAATACAGAAAATTGTTTACGACATGTCGTAATGGCAGACAACCCGGGAGGATGTTGCTGGCGTTACGACATGTCGTAGCACCAGCCACATCCGCGCGGGTTGTCTGCCGTTACTTTGTCGTAGCAGTAGACACTCCGTTAATTTAAATTATTGACAATATCAAAACAATGTCAATGTGATTTACACTTTTCACTGTTACACTTACACTTACACTTTACAAGCATCTTGACACAAGTTTGACAAGGAGTTCAAGATTCAAGGATATAGACTATAGACATAAACACAGTAGATCAGTTGAGTAAATAAAAATAACTTTAATTAAGTTTATTCTGTTAATGAAGGTTATTTTGAAAAAAAAACATGTTTTTCAATGATATTATTAATAATAATAATAACATTTATTGGTAAATTACCTATGGTTAATGACTTAATGTGAAGAATCTCGACCGTGATGTCACGGTCATAATGGCGGCCATCTTTGTTGTTAAAGCACATCCTTAAAAATGCTAAAATTAAAATTCTATAGCTATACCTAACCCAAACCCTAACACCTTCAATTTTCCGAAAATTCTAAAGCTATACCTAACCCAAACCCTAAAACCTTCTATTTTTGAAAATCTCTTTAGAATTTATAGAACTCTGTATCCTGCAACCGGTAGCGTCGTGACGTCATGTTCGAGATTCTTCGCTTCAGACTCACCTATTAATTTTTATTGCATGGATCATGGGCTGATACTGATGATGTACTGAGTACTGTGGGTAGGGCTGTCAATATATTGTTGAAAAATGCTGCCCGGGAGCCGTCCAAAATTTGAACGGGTACCTGGGTTACCCATTCGAAATGCCTCAAAAATTTTGTCATTATGCCCGCTATTCACTATTACTTCCATTAGCCTTTTATTGGTGCTTTGTTTATTGTGGAAATGCAAATTTTGATGTAATGAGTCAACGATGGGAAAATGATGACATAGAAATACAACTGTAGTACAGTGGTGTAAAAATAATGAGCAGAGGGGTGCTAAGGTAATTTTTTTTTATGGGTGCAGGAGCGCTAATCGCATGATGACATGGCGGGTTATTTCTAGTTCATAGCTGTAGCTGAGATCTGTTTTAATTAACTAAACTTTTCAAGACTTGCCCTACTTAGTGGACCTATCCCCCAGCATTTATTTTTGTAATACAGTGAAGATTGTTTAATTATTGAAATATGATTTAAAAAAAAACAATAAAAACCAGCAGAATATTGCAGGTGTTTATTTCTTTTAAAGTATTTTGTGGATAGGATAGGAGGCATATGTTGTTTTTTTTTTGGGGGGGGGGGCTATATAAAAGAAATTGGCGCATCTCAATCGGTAACAAAGATTTCAAAGCTAAGATAATTTCTAGCCCTTTCTAGTTATTGCTCTTGTGTCATACTGCATGGATGGACCCACCCCCACCATTTATTTTTGTAATTACAGGGAAAATCATTCAACGAATGAACTATTTTTTAAAAGTTTGGTGGGGATAGAAGTGGAGAGGGGGATTAGATAAACAACATTGGGTCGCTCAATCGGTAACAAAGATGTGTGGCGTATTTCAAAGCCAAGGTCATTCCTAGCCCTTCCTAGTTAATAGTAGTTATCCGCGTTGTGTTCTATTTTCCTTACTTGAACAATTCAAAGAACTAAAACCTTTTTGTTTTAAATGATTTTTGTTCATGTTCCTGGATTAAAAAGTGTATCAAAATACTTTGTAGTTTGTCGGGACCGTGTTTTCTTTCAGTTTAACACTTATTTCTTTTTAAGCGTTTTCATGTTATGACGTATTTCACAGTGTATATTTGAAACCAAAAGTTTTAAGTTGATAAATTATTCGCGAGTTGAAATTTGAACACAGAAGAGCTACAGTTCATACACTGTTGGTAAAGATATTGCAGTAACATTTTCACGGGTACTCGAGCGCAATTTTACTACCCGGGTAGTTTGCTTGACAACGGGGCCTAACTGTGGGTATAATATTAATTACAATTGCGTACCCGTAGCCATCCAATTTCATCCATCATTGTCTCTACACTTTATATGTACTCCATCCATCCTGACAGTTGGATATTAGAGAGGGGTAAATTACCTCATTTGGGGGTAAAAAGGGAATTCTTTAGGGGTAATGCAGAATCATTTGGGGGCATATAAAATCCGCTAGATATATTAAAAATCCATATTGTATGTGTACGCTTAGCTGGAAGATAAGCCCAATTTGAGCTGGTTCCTTCCAGAAAATGCATTCTATAAATTCAAGTAAATTCTTTGCTATGCAGCTTGATGAGACCACTGATGTCATTAGTAATGCCTATGGTATATGTTTGCTACAAAGGTTTTCAAATAATTGAAAGGGAAATGTTTTGTACTCTTCTTGAATTGTGATGTCAAGAAATTGATGTGTTCAATAGATGTATTTAAAAAAGTTAATGAATACTTTAATAAGTTTAATTTAAAATGGGAAGTCTGTAATGCTGTGTCTGTTGATGTAGCTCCAGCTATGTTGGTACTTGTACATGGTTTTTAGGCTTTCGCAAGAGAGAGGAATCCCAAAATTAAAGTTAACCACTGTTTGATCTATCATCAAACTCTTTCTGTGTCACATCTGGAACCTGAACTGGAGATCGTCATGCATGATGTTATCCAGATTGTAAATTTCAGTAACGGGCATCATGCACTGACATGAACTTCAATCCAATAATGAGGCACATATTAAATTTGCAAACAAAGCAAATCTGAGACATTTTTGGATGTCAAATCCTGCAAAGACTTTTAACACTGCACATGAGGAGGCCGTCAAGACGTTGTTCCTTTTGCAACAACATACCTTTGTCAACAAGTATTTTCCACTCTAGTGAACATGAAAACAAAACTGCTAAATTGACTGTACCCTGAAAACAGCACCCAACTTTCCCCAATAACAAAGGTCTCAATTTCGATGTAATTGTGTCAAACATCTCTTCTCCCAGAACTGAACGGTTAACTGATTTAAAGAAGGAACCCCTGTGTTTCATAATAATCGATTTATATTAAATTTATAATTTCAGAAATTTTTAAAGTAAATTTGTGTTCATCCAACTTCATAGATCATTATGTCCGATTTATCATTATAATAGAATGGCCATTGACGTTAGGCCTATAATTGTTAAAACCAATATATTTGACTGTAAACTTGTGTAATTGTATCAAATAAATTACCCGAAATATCGATCTTCTTTTTAAGCTAAAAAAACTACCCATAATTCTTTTTAGATTCATTTTAAAACACTTGTCAGGTATCTAAAACTGACTGTACATGTTTTCTTGTTTTGATAAGCCATATTTTTTATCTCTGAGTTTCTTTTCCAGCATGAGAATTTATAAACTTTTACACTTCTTGAAAATTTGATCAAAATTTTTATGAGAGTAATGATTTTTTAGATTTGATTGTTAATTAAATACTCTTTTCGATTTCTAACTGATAAGTGCTTGTTAATCTATTACCTCTAGGGTTATTGTTTAATTTTAGTTTCCAGTCTTTTTTAAATATAGTAATATATATTTCTATATAATTTATTATAATTAAATTCCAGAATATCCCAATATGGAATCCAGACCAAGAGCTTCACGACCACTTAAATTTGCAAGAAAATCAATGTCTAGCTTATGCAGCTGTAGAGGGAGTGGTGAAAGAAATGAATCGTGTTCTGCGCAGCCATCATAAAGGAGATGAGGGGGTCATCCTTCATTCTGAAATCATTGAGCATCAGTCAAAACGTGTGAATGGGTTTTGGTAATTAATGCTTAACATTTGTGATCTATGTATGTTTTATTATAATGAATAATAAATAGACTGAGGTGAGGTAATTAATGCATAACATTTGTGATCTATGTATGTTTTATTATTATGAATAATAAATAGAATGAGGTGAGGTATTGTTCTGATCACTAGAAGCCATCATTGGTTACTTTCAATTTGCAATAATGTATTGAAGTTAAGAAGCTAATTTATGTTGATTTTTATTAAAAAAATATCTTTTGAGATATTTATTAAAAAATTAAATGCAAATCACTGCTGGTAATTCCATTTTAGAGCAAAATCGTTTTTTTTTAAAGATGGCTTTATAGTATGAGAAGGTATGTCAAGGTATGAGAATCACTTTCACTGAGTTTGTTGTGAGATGTTGTGAGCGATGTTCGAATTGCTCGGAAAAAACACACCGAGTATCAACGCCATGACTTAGGGCAGTGATTTGCAGGGCTATACATAGTGTGAGACGAGGCAGTGCAGGGGGAGTAGAGGTCAGTACCGTGGGTACAACAGTAGTGTGTGTCAGACTACAGGACGGTGTAGTACTAGGTGAGTGATTGTCATACATTTTATCGAGGTGTGCTCGAAGGTAGTGACAATCACGAGAAGAGAGACTTGTGTGGAAGTAGCCTGTGATTGGAAGTACTTGAAGGCTGTCATTGACTTTGTTGTAGTATTGAAGCAGTGTCTGTACGTGAATTATTACAACAATAAAGAATCATATTATTATTGACAAGAGTCGAGACGTCTGTCTTATTACATCCAGAATGCAACAGTGGGGGCTCGTCTGGGATATAAGCACATGTCATGATTTTGTGTGAACCCACAGCAGCGGTTCTAATTACTTTTCTTTATATCATTGCCGGTGCTTTTTTCTACAATTTCTGCAGCACACTTTGCAGTTTTTACCTCATTACATTCATCCCTTATCACTATAGTAACTTTCTCCTCTTGTGTATCTCTGCTCTGTTCTGTCTTTTCAACTATCCTAACTAACTGGTATACCGTTGGCTTCTCATTTTGCTTATGGTCATAAGTTGATTTTCAATTGATACCTCTTTCTCTATTAGGGCTTCTTTTAATATCAAAATTTCATCATCTTTCATTATCAATTTCAGACTTAAATCATAGTTTATTTCTTCTTTTTCTTTAACGATCCTCCACATTTCAGTAATGTCCTCTTCATTACGTGCTACGTTTCTGTTTAGTTCACCAATCTCCTCTTCTTTCTGAGCCAATAATTCTTCCATATATATTTTCTCTCTCTCTTTTTCTTGTAGTTCAATCTGTAATCTCTCCAATAGTTCATCCCTTTCTACTTCAGACTTCTTTAACTCTTCTGTGTCCTGCCTTATACTGGTTAGGGTTTTCTCCATTTCTATGTTCCAATTTTCGTAATCTTTTATCATTGACTTCAGATTTGTGTCATAAGTTTCTCCTATTTCTATCACCCATCTAAAATTTTCAGCATTGTCTTCTTCACTCAGTGTAATGTTACATGTAACATAATTCTCTTCTCTATGAGCCAGTTCTACAATATATGTAGTTTCTAATATCCTGTCGTTTAATTCTCTCTGCATATTTTCTAATAATTCATTCTTTTCAACTAAGTGGTTGTTTATTTGGGCAATTTTCATTTTTAAATTCTGTAACTCCATTTCATCTTCATCAAGTTCTGTATTGTGTTCTTTGCATTTTTTTTCTAGGGCCGTTAATCTGCTTTGAGCGCAGGACCATATTGCCTCTAGCTCACTCAATGTATCTTTTGGTTTCTCTAGTGCTATTTCAATAAGTTCTTTTTGTTCAGCTTACCCAGACTCTATTTTTATTTCTCTACTTCCCATATATTTCCTTCTAGCAGCTTCTATTTCTAGCAATTTTAATTTATGTTCCCTCTCTCTCTCTGTCTTCTTAACTCCTCATGTTGTCTCTGTCTTTCGTCCTAATCCCTCTGTTTCCTTAATTTTTTTTCTTCATATTCTTTCTGTTTCCTTAATTTTTCTTCTGATTGGAATTCTTTCCATTGAGCCCTTACATATTCATTTAAATTCTCTCCCTTAAGTGTAAGTTTTTCCCCTGCTTTTCTAAATAACTCAATTTTTTCGTCCATTAATTTTTCGTCCATGTTTACCCCTTTACTCTGACTTCTAGTTTCTATTAAAAGGGTTGGAGGCAAAAAATATCTAACATCGATCTCTATCTGACAATACTCTTAAGTCCAACAATCATACAAAAAAAAATTATTTGTACTTGCCTTCACTGCCAGAACCAGTACACACACTTTCACATACATGAAAAATCACCACACATTTGTCCATGAACTAAATCCAAATTGTTCTTGTCCACACTGTAACTTCTACGGTTACGGGATTCTTGACACCCGACGACGCTGTTGACACTGGGCAGCAACGAGGAGGCGGATGTCTCCCTCAAGGACAGGACGGTCACCGACAACACACTGGCATCGGACAGCAACGAGGAGGCGGGTGCCTCTCTGACTGACAGGACTGTCACCAACAGCACACTGGACCTGATGACTGCGGCCGACGCCTCGATGTTCGATTAAAACTGTCTCACCTTAGATGGTGTACTTGACAAGAGTCTCCAGAAGTCCTCTGACGTAGCCCCCACTGTTGCATTCTGGGTTCTGGATGTAATAAGACAGACGTCTCGACTCTTGTCAATAATAATATGATTCTTTATTGTTGTAATAATTCACGTACAGACACTGCTTCAATACTACAACAAAGTCAATGACAGCCTTCAAGTACTTCCAATCACAGGCTACTTCCTCACAAGTCTCTCTTCTCGTGATTGTCACTACCTTCGAGCACACCTCGATAAAATGTATGACAATCACTCACCTAGTACTACACCGTCCTGTAGTCTGACCCACACTACTGTTGTACCCACGGTACTGACCTCTACTCCCCCTGCACTGCCCCGTCTCACACTATATATAGCCCTGCAAATCACTCCCCAAAGTCATGGCGTTGATACTCGGTGTGTTTTTTCCGAGCAATTCGAACATCGCTCACAACATCTCACAACAAACTCAGTGACAGTGATTCTCATACTTTGACAATGACATTGAATGTTTTTCACTTACTTGGGGATAATTGGTAAAATTTTTGATTGACAATTTATTTTAATTAAATCTGTATCTTATCAGGAGTGACGCCAAAAAAGTGATAAGAGACACAACAGAGATAGTGCCATTTGCTTTGATCAAGGCAGGTCGAGGTGACATTAAATACCGCATTGAGGTATTAGAACCCAGCCAGGCCTCAAACATTCAAGACGAGCTGGACACAGTCTATGATCACTTTGAACCAATTAAAAGCGGCCTTATGCAGGTTTGTCAATCACTTAACGTGAACACTGAAATTTATCAATGCTTAAATACTTGGACGCATAAAACTCTTTTTCATATTTTTAAACTACAGTCAAAGTTAGCGTGTAAAAAAAAATATGAAAAATAAAATACATCACTAGCTAAACCTCTATGATCAATTTGGATAATCAGCACAGATTATTGATTTTTAAAGTTTCTTAAGTCTGTTTATCATTTAAAAGTATTAAATCTGCTGAATGTTGTTATTTTCATGATAAATGATTTAATAGTCAGAATAAAAATTGGGTATAGAAAGTAGAATAAAGTTCATTTCAAGATTAATGAAAAAAAAGACTTTACTGCCACATGCCTAGTATGTACCCTAACTAAAACTTCTTTCTAAATGAAATCGTTTGTTAAAAATTTTATTATATACAATTTAAAATTGAGTGACATTTCAAATATATTTTCTTTAATTAACTACGTGTTTTAAATATCATTTAGCATTATTTCTTGGTGCCATTGACATGGCGGGAGCTTTAGAATTGTACATAATTTTTTTGTATAGACCGCCTGTAAATGTTCTATTTCCTGTTTTTCTGTTTTTACTCCCTTGGTCTTTCGTGGGTAGTGGGTGTAGCCACAAGGCAGCGGAGGTTTGAAGTCAGATTGAGAAAGTTTCTATTTCTACTTACCATGTGCCACCATCACCCATGGTGTCTCATTGACTGGTGTCAACTGTTCACCTTTTCATTTTCAGGTTTTTTTTTTTTTTGCACAAAGAAAGGCATACAAGTAATCAATCCATTATAGGGTTTAAAGTTTGCAGCATATCAAATTAATCAAATGTTTGCATTCTCTTCCCATCAATAACACAACACACAGCCCAATCTCTCCTTTTATTTTAGTGTTATAGTTATACGTTTATAGATCATTTTGTTTGCTACCGTCATTTTATAAGTGTCAATGTTCTCCTCATGAAATGACCTAATAAAATGAGCTTATGTTAAAGTCAATGTTCTCCTCATGAAATGACCTAATAAAATGAGCTTATGTTAAAGTTAAAGCCAATCTTTAATTATCTACCAAATCTCATTTAGATCGGATTAGACCGGCTGTTTGGGGAGGTCACGAAAGGAATCCAAGAAACGGAATCAATGCTCCTGACAGGGACTTCAGTTTTAGGCATTGGAAAAGTTTTTCTGGAACGAGACCAAATTAAACTAGGGCCACCTGACGACACATCAAGGTCATTCATCATCACAAAAATGCGGCTTCCTGCACTTGTTCGTTCTTTTGAATCACAATCATCAACTTTTAAAATACTTTCCATACTGTGCTTTATCCTTGGGGGCGGCATGGTTACTTATCTTCTATGGAGACACTTACAGAAGGTTTTAGAGCAGAGAAAGAGAAGAGAAGAATTTGAGGAGATCAGGAGATCAATAGCAGCCAGCAGAAGCCTCGGAACAAATGACGAACCCCAAGGGGAGGTTAGAGATGAGGAAACCTGTGTTGTGTGTCTGACCAATCCTCGCCAGGTCATTGTGCTGAATTGTGGACACATATGCTTGTGTGCCCAGTGTGCTGAACTTCTTCCCAGTCCCAGGAGGTGCCCAGTGTGTCGCGCAGAGATTGACAGATTCATGCCTGTTTACCGTCCATAGATATCTGTTTGAAAATGTTACAAGAATGCGGATGTTTTTAATGTTTTGGACTTACATTGTAAATTGACAGACATGAGTAACATGCTCCTGATGATGAGGTTATAAATTGTTTCAAAACATTAAAATTTGTGTAAATGGGTTTTTAAAGTAATTCAATGACTTTGTTGACTTTGTTTGCTGTGTCTAGTCTTGTTTCAATGTCCCGCGTAATCTAGATATTAAAGCTGATCACATATGATTGTAAAAACTGCTTCTAAAAAATTACAAAACAGCATCCACTCCAAATTAATCTGTTTGTTATTAGTTATTCTAAAACTTGTTTTGCATATTTTTGTTTTTATTTTGTTTTAAAAATCCATGTTTGGCCTTTACAAGAAATGTCCAGTTTCAGAACTTTTTACCACAAATAATGATAAGTTTAATTATACTACAATTATAATTACGCTTGGTAACATCCATGATTCTGATTCATATCACAAGTCTGAAAGCTAATTAATGCCAAGCTCTCTGAAAGTTACAATCAGTTACCTGAGGTCTTGCTTGGGTTTGTTTCCCTTACTTATACTCATAGTCAGCATTCAGTGAATATTGTTTAAGAATGGTGTCTCTGAGGTAGTAGTAATACAAGGAAATGTCTTTCTCTTTTTTTTTTAAAATATAAAAAAAAAAAATTTCCTTTTTGTTCAGGTTTCTTGCTATTAGAGTTGACTAGTTTGTTTTTTAGAGTTGACTAGCTTGTTCTTTTAGAGTTGACTAGCTTGTTCTTTTAGAGCTGTCTAGCTTGCTCTTTTAGAGTTGACTAGCTTGTTATTTTAGAGTTGACTAGCTTGTTCTTTTAGAGTTGACTAGCTTGTTCTTTTAGAGTTGACTAGCTTGTTCTTTTAGAGTTGACTAGCTTGTTCTTGTAGAGTTGACTAGCTTGTTCTTTTAGAGTTGACTAGCTTGTTCTTTTAGAGTTGACTAGCTTGTTCTTTTAGAGTTGACTAGCTTGTTCTTTTAGAGTTGACTAGTTTGTTTCCTCAATACTTGGAAGGTTTCTTGCTATTAGAGTTGACTAGCTTGTTTCCTCATTACTTGGAAGGTTTCTTGCTATTAGAGTTGACTAGCTTGTTCTTTTAGAGTTGACTAGCTTGTTCTTTTAGAGTTGACTAGCTTGTTTCCGCATTACTTGGAAACCTACAAATATGAAGATGTCTCAATTGGCCACTGTAGTGGTTCTTTCAAAATTTGTTTGGTCAAGTTGGAGTTGGCAATAATGTTGAGCCAGATTATCTGGTTGAAATCCTATTTATGACACCATGGCACAAAGTGAGAACTCAATAAAGGTTATGGCCAGTAGATTTTTTTCCCCATGAATTTTTGTATTGTTTTCTTAATATATCGTGCTTAACTGGGCTAGTACGTACAGGAAGTCATAGAAACCTTGTTTAGTTAACTTAAAAAAAAACTGCTATGGAAACTCTGGAATGTTCAGATCTCTATTTTAATTTGTTTTTATTAACTAGCTTTTCGTTCCTGTTTAATTATTTATCGATCTGTCCGCAAAATTTCAGATTTTCCAACGTAAAACTTAGCCACTTCTGATGGTCCTAGAGATCTCAACATTTTACCACAGATTGATCTTGGACGACAATGCATTGTGTCTAAATTCCAGATCGATAATTAAATTAATGCACTTTTTTAGTTGTTCTGCATATATCATATGTATCCAACTGCTGTTGTTGACAATTACGTGCCACCGTAGTTCACCCCTTGACCAATCGTTGTGGTGTTAAAACGTTGTGTGGGCGCTTATGAGGTGTTTGGTATAAAAATAAATAGAGGTAAAACAAGATTTTTATAAGTGTACTTAAAAAAAAAAAGAACATTTATTAAAACTTATAAGTTTGTACTTAATTTTAATTGACTAAAAACGTGGGGCGGGTGCTTCAAAATCCCATTCTTATATAGAAATACAACACAAAGATAGGTGTTTGGTATAAAAATTATAATTTAGAAGGTAAAAGAGAGATCTACAAGTAGTACAACTGAGAGAATGAGTGAACTACGTATATAAACCTCATAAGCACCCGCCACGTTTTTTGTCAAATTAAATTAAACTAATTGAACTTAAAAGTCTTAATTTATTTTTTTATTTTTATTCCAGATAGAAAAACTGCTTTTTAGAATCTTTTTTTTTTTTTTACCTTTATTTATTTATTGTCATGATGCTAAATTATCTAAATTTCTTTAAAAAGACTTTGTCTGTGGGTAGAGATATTAGTTTAAGAGCCACTGACATTTGGTCTTTAATTAAGAAAAAAAAATTGGATGTCCTGTAATGTCATTTCTTTTCTCTCGGTAAAACTCCTGTAATTTGATAGTAGATCTTGTCGGCTCTCCAGTCCACATTTTAACCGCGATAAACAATGGCTCACTGTCTATAAAGATTTTTTATTTTATTAATTAAAAAAAAAAAAAGACCCCAGTTACATTAGACTTGAAATGAATGTTAGAAATAAAGAAATGAGATATTTAAAATATTCTTCCTCTTAACTGAAATATTCTCGGTGACTGAGGTTTAAAAATATGGAATCAAAACAAAAAGAAATACTAAATTTACAGATTTTTCCAATCTGTTAGGAATAACAAATATACGGTACATAAAGGTGTAAACCATTATTTAGTTCAAAGTTCAATGAAACTTTTTTTGTATGCCAACATAATGCCATTTGTAATGAAAATATTTCTTTTAATCAATTTTTTTTTTATCATTTGCTGAAAGCGGCTGCTGTAGTGGGGGGGGGGAGGGGGTTGAAGGAGGAACAAAAGCCCCGGGCAACACTTTGTTTAGGGTCAGCGAATTCATTGACGTTTATTAGTGGAGCTTTTTATCTAATAAAAGAAAAGCCATGGAACAAATCAATAAAAGAAATACAGCAAATATTCTAAAACGTGTGAATCTCCTACTATCAAAACTTCAAACTCCATAGTAGATCTACATTTTCTTCATACTAATTCTAATGCTACTGCACTGAAAAAATCAAGAGGATGTGAGGACGTGAAACCGATGTGCTGGTACTTGCGATCGATTCTTCAAAGTATCGAAGCTACACATGTTGTAGATGCAAAGATTAACTGTACCCGATCATGGTCTAACAACATCCAATAACATTTCAAACAAGTTACTTTACAATGTAAGGAAATGGCCAAAATGTATAAATGAACGTTTTCATTACTATAAGGAAGGGATGTCCAAAGTCTGGCCCGCGGGCCAAATAATTTTTACTGGCCCGCGGTCTCATATGAAATAATTAATTAACTAACTTATTATTTTTTAAACAAATTTAAATATAAGAAAAGTCAACATGTTTTACCGTTTTGATAACGTCAAAGGATGGCAAAAGTCGAAAACATTGTATTGTTTACCAATTACTATACTTCAGTCTTAAAGACTGACAAGAGGAACAAATGTATTTGGTTCTGTTTGTTCTGCTATCGGTGACGTTAAATTACTAAGTAAACGATATATTTATTTATTATTGATGGCTATCGCCATGACTCGTGAGCACAGTTGACAAGCAAAACTTGTCTGTAACAAAGTCAACTTAGTCATGCTGGCAAAGCTTTTAAACTGTATCATTCATAAAGAAGTTCTTTGTGCTAAACACCTTTCATGTGATTGTGTCCTTAAGCAAGTGATAAAATATATTATCTCTATTCGCTCTAAAATCCTGTTTCACATCAAGTTTTAGCAGTGTCTTCTTGACATCCAGAGAGAATACAAAGATATTATGTATGACAATGATATAAGATGGTTTAATCAGTCGACAGCACTTCAGCGCGTCTACACATTAAAAAAGAAATTGGGCAGTACATGGAAGATAAGGAAAAACCATTTTCAGAACTATCTGATACTGCTTGTTTTGCATATTTTGCATTTTCGGTTGATGTGAAAAGACATAAACCTTCTTAACACAATTCTCCGAGGGCACAATGCAGTGGTAAGCAAATTATATTCACATATCCAGGACTTTGGGAACAAGCTGCAACTTTTTCAAAGGCATCTTTTTCAAATGCAGCCTAATACTACATATTTCCCCTCACTACAGGAAATCATGACAAGTTTACCAGAAAGAAGCTTCAATTGGCAAATGCATAGGTATGATGCAGATATCACATCCTTGGATGATGAATTTCAAAGACGCTTTCATGACTTAATAACTATTGAAAAGATAAACATGGTTGTTTTTTTTTAAACTTCATATTTCTCTGTAGATTTTGATAATACTGCAAACAATCTGCAGCTGGAAATCATTGAGTTGCAAACTGATGCTGATACTGATTGTCGCAGCAGACAATTTCTTCTCTTTGACTTTTAGAGTGAGCTTCGTGGTTAAAGAGAGATTAAAAGGAATTCGAACATTTGTTTTAAAAAAATACTTAGCTTGTTTGGTTCGACATACTTGTGTAAGCAGACATTTTCAGTTATGAATTTTAACAAGATCTGTGTGAGGACGAGAATAAGTGACTCTCAACTACGTGATATCATACGTATCAAAACCGTGGCATTGAGCCTGACCTCACCACTTACTGCATTCAACATCTCAGTTTCACCATTCATACTATATCATTTATATTTTATTATTTTAACCCGGCCCGCGAATATCTTTGCATAAAGGAATATGGCCCGCCATGCAAAAAGTTTGGACATCCCTGCTATAAGGTATAAGAACATTTGTAGGCCTACAGTGAGAATTTAAAAATATATATATAACTGAAAATTAAATTTACGAAATCAGACGCAGATCTTATACAAACAGGAGAGATGAGACAGGTAACAGGTGAGATGAGACAGATAACAGGAGAGATGAGACAGGTAACAGGTGAGATGAGACAGGTAACAGGTGAGATGAGACATGTAACAGGTGAGATGAGACAGATAACAGGAGAGATGAGACATGTAACAGGTGAGATGAGACAGATAACAGGAGAGATAAGACAGATAACAGGAGAGATGAGACATGTAACAGGAGAGATGAGACATGTAATAGGAGAGATGAGACAGCTAACAGGAGAGATAAGACAGCTAACAGAAGGGATAAGACAGGTAACAGGTGAGATAAGACAGCTAACAGAAGGGATAAGACAGGTAACAGGTGAGATAAGAAAAGCAAATAGGAGAGATAAGACAGCTAACTGGAGAGATGAGACAGCTAACTGGAATGATGAGACAGCTAACTGGAGAGATGAGACATGTAACAGGAGAGATAAGACAGCTAACAGGAGAGATGAGACGACTGCTAACAGGAGAGATGAGACAGCTAAAAGGATAGATGAGACAGCTAACAGGATAGATGAGACAGCTAACAGGATAGATGAGACAGCTAAGAGGATAGATGAGACAGCTAACAGGAGAGATGAGACAGCTAACAGGAGAGATGAGACGACTGCTAACAGGAGAGATGAGACAGCTAACAGGATAGATG
Source organism: Radix auricularia (assembly GCA_002072015.1). Lineage (NCBI taxonomy): Eukaryota > Metazoa > Mollusca > Gastropoda > Lymnaeidae > Radix > Radix auricularia. Next base: position 172,046 of record MUZC01004798.1, on the reverse strand, counting down.
AGACAGCTAACATGAGAGATGAGACAGCTAACAGGAGAGATGAGGCAGCTAACAGGAGAGATGAGACAGCTTAAGCACCCCGTATAAATTAATTTTTTACTAAATTAAAGAATGAAAAAATTAAGTATCCAATCATAATGTCAATGCTCTAAACAACAAACAGCTTAGCAAATGGAAGGTAATAAAAATCAGGCTTTAAAAAAAGGACAATTGGTTTGGGGACCCCCCCCCCTCCCAGCAAATTTAATATATATTTTAGATCGGATGTTTAGCTTGCAAAATTCGATGAAAACGGACCAAACAGATCTCATTGCAGATCAAGTTTGCCAAAAATCATCTATCAGGCTTAAAAGACCAAATATCAGATCATAATATTGGATTGCAATCCATATTCAACAGATGGATCAAACAGGTCAAGATGTTCGGTGTTTAAAGAAAGTCGAAATTTAAGAAACTCTTAAAGATTTCATGGAAACAAAAAACACAACTGATACTGATAAGATTTCTGAAAGGATTTTAAGTAAACTTAAATTTGATAGTTTAAGTCCCGTAGGACTCGGATGTTAAACGTATGATCTACTTTTGTTTGCCATGTCTGGTAATGGTAAGCATACATGAGCGCAACAAAGATTCAGTAACATAAATCTGTGTGTTGTCTTGTTACTTGGTCAAACAAGATAATGTTTTCTGTTTCGATGCTTATTTAACTGAAACGAGTTTTATTATTTTTTTATGTACATGAATTTCTCTTGTACACACTCTTGTCCTTGAGCCGTTGAGAAGATCTTAATGCTGCTACTGCTACAGACAAGGCATCTAACAGACTTCGGGATACGCGATGGTATGCAAGTGCTTATACAGTAAATATATCATGGAGTATTTTTTAAAAGTTACTTAAAAGAACTAAAGCAAAATTGCCATTGACTAAAATCGTTTCTGAATAATTGAGCTTGAGTTGGGCCATGGAAACCTGTACTTTAAGAAGTTAAATGGTATCCGAAATTATTTTCAATCAGAGAAAAATAATAACGTAATTTACTACTAACTACTAACTAAATGCTTTTCAGATGCAAATGGCAGATAATCATATCAATAGTCAATAGATATAAGAAGATGCTCTGAGCTATGCTAACATTTTATGTGAAGACTTAAATCTTTGAATAGAAACTAGCAGAGCAAATGCAGCCTTGTAAATTGAAGCAGTTGAGATAAGAAAATTGTATTCCTCATTAGATAAGATTACTGTAGAAATTCATGAGTTTTTTTTTTTTGACAGCTGCATCATTTAAAAATAGAAATATAACTTCACCAGCGAATCTATTGCAAGTTGACGACCAAGAGGGACACGGTGGTCGAGTGGCAGCGCGATCGCTTGGCGTACCGATGGTCACGGGCTCGAATCCATGCAAAGGCAAGCATTTGCTCCCGGGCCTTGGGCGTCCATGAGTCACCCAGCTCCGAATGGGCACCTAACACTAGTCAAGCGGCTGGGTAATGCGCGGAACGCTTATAGCCGTGGCCAGTGAATACTGCATCACTTGCCAACAGATCATCCTTCTGTGGACGCAATTATCTTCTGCATAAAAAAGCGTCTGTATTTCTAAGATACCCAAAAAAAAAAAACCCAACTAATTTCAAATTAAAATACGAATATGACACGGGATTGCCATACAAGGATTATAAACAAACAATTAAAATAAATTAAAGCTCTCTTGACTAATTCAACTGATAATGTTTTTTTTATGTTATCCTATCTAATATAACAATATTACTAAGAAAATTACATACAATAGCTGCGAAAGGTGCTACTTAAAACGTTAGTTTGAAATTAAGTTTGTTTAACATTGAGTAGGCTACAATAAGAATAGTTTTATTTGCTATTTAAGCATATGAATGAAAATATTGATATTAACAAGGTCATCAATGACTTTGCTATGAGGAAAAGCAAATGAAAGCTCCACATTTTTCTATTTCTAACATCTAAATTTATAATGTTCTTTTCAATCAAAAATACAATTTTCTTTATGATATTTATTGGAGGGTGCGGGGTAATTTGTCGTTTGCACCGGGCGGCATATACCCAAGCTACGCCGCTGTCTGTAAGTACTGGTTACGTGAATCTTCCTACCATACTCAAATACATTATTTTGCCAAAGGTTTTCTCAATTCACTGAAAATTAGAAGGACCTAGACATGGGTCCGTTGGTGGATGTCTACTTTCGAATCTAACTATTTGTAGTTACCTCTAACTAAGCCCCTGTATTAGTATTTACCTCTAACTAAGCCCCTGTATTAGTATTAACCCCTAACTAAGTTCCTGTCCTAGTATTAACCTCTGGTAGCAGTAGCCTCTGTAGTGTTAGCTTCTCTATCCCCAAGAAGCTGTTTAAATAATTTTCTTTTTAATGGGTGGTCAATGACAATGGCATGATAATTCCAGAAAATTCGTTTAGTATTGATCACGATATCGAATATCGATGAGACTAAGTGTTGTGAATTCCTGTGTAAATCGATATCAGCACATATCGACAACCATCATTCCCCCATAAGCAGGATGGTGTCAAGCTTGCACTAATAACGATCCCACAACCATCAGCTACATGATATGCGACATTTGCTGAACAGAGCGGTGGGCGACACGGTGGGCAACACGTTGGGTGACACGGCGAGTGACACGGTGGGTGAAACGGTGAGCGGCACGGTGGGTGACTCGGTGGGTGAAACGGTGGGCGACACGGTGGGCGACACGGAGGGTGACACGGTGGGTGAAACGGTGGGCGACACGGTGGGCGACACGGAGGGTGACACGGAGGGCGAAAAAAGTTTTTAAAAAATTAAAAAATTAAACATAACACCTTCTATTATGTGGCGACAATTTTATTTAGTACAGAAAATCGTGGCCATATTTATAATATTTGTAAAGACATGGTTGTTTTGTGTCCATGAGTATTAAACATTGAGTGAACAAACATTTGAATCTACAAGGTAATATATTTATATATGAATATATTTGACATGACACATGCATGTTACGACCTTTCCATAAAGTCAGTCTTTAGTTGTAGTTTGTATTGGGATTGTTAAAGAGGGCGTCATACAAAAATGGGAGGTGTATTCTGTAAGGGCAGCACTGATTGATGGCATAATTTGTAAGGGTGATTTTGAAAAGAAGAGCATAACAGTTTTAAATTCAACATAATTTATTTTAAAAAATATTCTTCTTTTAGAAAAAGTAAAAAAAAACAATAAAAAAAACAAAAAAAACAAACAAAAAAAACTGGCAATGTACTTCTGACATTTTGTTGCTATAACGGTTAATGAAATAATTTTATTTTACTGTTAATTAAAATTTGAAAAAAACAAATTAAATCATCAAAAGAGTAACAAATGAAATCGATATTGATGGACTTAGCTATGCACCTTCCATCGCAACAATCAGCCAAACACTCACGTTTGTAAAGAAGTGACTTTCTCCTCGACTAATTCACACCTGTGCGGCTATCAATACTTTCATCTTTTTCTTGCTTTTCTTAATCATTCTAACCAAATTAATATATTTCATTGTTATTATTATAATGAAACAAATATGCAACAATGTGAATTACTCTATAACGTTGAAACTATGAAAACTTCTATTTACACTACACAAAATTATTTTGTCAATGGTATTTCATTTGTGAACCACATTCGGCCGCTACTCAACAAGTTTCAACAGTTATCATTGGGATTCGAATAGCAGACTAATTCATTACACAATCTAAATGTTTTCATGGCAGTTTCATGTCTTCACAGCTCCAACGAACATAAAACTTATTTATAAATCTCAAAAATACAATTATTACATCTAAAAACATAATTGGTTCTATGTACTAACAACATGTAGCTTCGATGTCATGAACAAAATGCGTTAGTTTTTTATGAAAGAGTTATTTGATCACATTTATGTATGTAGCAAAGACCAAACTTGTATCATAGCCACTTAACAGGATAATAATAATAATAATAATAGTAATAATAATAATAATAATATCAATAATAATAATAATTAATAATAATAATAATGTATTTGCTTAGGGGCTGTCCATAAATGACGTCACCCACCTGGGTTTAAGGGGGAGGGAGAGGGTCGACCATTTGCAACTAAACGTTACGAGGAGGAAGGGGGTGTTTCAGAAATGTGACGTCACATCAAAAAACGCACTACTTTAAACAAAATTTTCACTTAAATATTTGATTGTTTACAAATTATTCAAACGTCGTTTTACACGGCTTCACACGTGTTACGATATTTGATTTTGAGTGCAGCTTCACACAAAATACATTCTTAAATTATTATTACGAATAAGTGATTTGAAACATGCTAATTTTCAAATAGAAAAATGGCTTTTATGGGGTGGGGTAAATTTATGACGACAAATTTGGTGGGTTCTATGATTTTGTGATGATGTTTGACGAGGCGGTTAGGGGGGTGAAAAATTGTCCCAAAATCCATGACGTCATTTATGGACGGCCCCTAAATGACAACAACACCTATTGAATCCCCAAAACAGACGTCCACATGCCGGGTTACATTCTGGTGGATGTTAACATTTCAATAAGAAAAGACTCAAAAAACAAACCATGAAACATGAAACCGTATAACAAGCAGAGATACCATTATCATCGCCAATAGAGAGAAAAACAATCTTCTCCATACAGCGGCATTATGTGATATTTGATTGGCTAATCAACAGCGATATAGAAATACAATGATTTTTATCATTGCCGCTTGAATAAAGATAGTCAATAATTATAGTGGTTGAAATAGTCATTGGAGGTCAGTGGTCATTAGAAGTCAGTGATCATTAGAAGTTAGTAGTTATTATAAGTTAGTGGTCTTTAGAAGTTAGTGGTCATTTAAGTAAGTGGTCAATGGAAGTTAGTGGTCATTAGAAGTTAGTCGTCATTAGAAGTTAATGGTCATTAGAAGTTAGTGGTCACTAGAAGTTAGTCGTCATTTGAAGTCAGTGGTCATTAGATGTTAGTGGCCATTAGAAGTCAGTGGTCATTAGAAGTTAGTGGCCATTAGAAGTCAGTGGTCGTTAAAAGTTAGTAGTCATTAGAAGTCAGTGATCACTAGAAGTTAGTGGTTATTAGAAGTTAGTGGTCTTTAGAAGTTAGTGGTCATTTAAGTAAGTGGTCAATGGAAGTTAGTGGTCATTAGAAGTTAGTAGTCATTAGAAGTTAGTGGTTATTTAAGTAAGTGGTCAATGGAAGTTAGTGGTCATTAGAAGTTAGTAGTCATTAGAAGTTAGTGGTCATTAGATGTTAGTGGTCATTAAAAGTCAGTAGTCATATATGTTAGTGGTCATTAGAAGTTAGTGGTCATTAGAAGTTAGTGGTCATTAGATGTTAGTGGCCATTAGAAGTCAGTGGTCGTTAGAAGTTAGTGGCCATTAGAAGTCAGTGGTCATTAGAAGTTAGTGGTCATTAAAAGACAGTGGTCATTAGAAGTTAGTGGTCATTAGATGTTAACGTCCTGTGATTATTAGAAATTAGTGGCCGTATATCATTGGTCATGGCCAGGGGTAATTGGGCATCAGTGGTCATTTGACGCATGTAGTGAATGGATGTCGTTGGAAATTGTCATAAATGCCCCCCCCCCCCCATTTTTTTAGCCGGTGGTCAATTGACGTAAGGATCAGTAATCCGTAAGAAAGGTGTACGAGTAAAATGGATTTCCTTCAAGAACTGAAAAACTGAAACGTCCTTGAGTTTAATACTGGGTGTGACTTTAATGATAGTCCAAGTGAATACGAACAGTTGTAAAAAAAAAAAAAAAAAAAAACCCAGTAGCTGACAAAAATGGTTGCAATTATAAAAAGAGGCTAGGAGTGAAGGGGGAGGAGTAAAGAGTTGGGGGAGTGGGGGGGGGTAAGAAAGAGCGAAAGAGAGATTGGAAGGAGAGAGAGAAGAGAGAAACGATGGAGACAGAGATATAACAGAGAGCGATAGGAGGGAGGAAGAGAGAAGGAGATTAAGAGAGAGGAGTGAGAAAGAGAGCCCTACATGGCTACACAATATTCTAGCATATAGATATCTATGGCTACACAATATTTTAGCATATAGATATCTATGGCTACACAATATTTTAGCATATAGATATCTATGGCTACACAATATTTTAGCATATATTTCCTTTAAAAATGTTAAGACAAATCCTTGTGATTGTTTGCTTCTCCAAATTGAACGCGGTTTAAATTGTAGACGTATTAACCTACGTTAGGTGAGACTTTGCTGTCCCTCTATAAAAATAAAAATGTTTGCTATGCCCACTAGCGAGTATCATCAACGTATTGGGTAGAACGTCACATTGATGATTTTTATTTTTTCTAAAATTAGGGTTGAGTTGCTCTACGAGAGGCGACGTTTTGATTCATGTCTGTTATAAGATTGTTACACGATAAGTGAGTGACCTGTTACATAACAAATGTGTCAAATTACAGCGTTACCCGACAATAAATTGAATTACGGTGAGGCGTTACAATGTTAAACATGCTACACGCCTATAGGTTTATACAAGCCACAGGCGTACACACGCCACAGGTGTATACACGCTTCCTTTTTACAGTATTAACAACATTAAGTAACTTAAGGTTCATGATTACAATACGATAATATAACAAGAAATGGAAGGCTTTGCGTATTAATAAAAAAAAAAAATTTAACACTTAGGTTATTGTAATGAGATTATAGCTGATTTTATTTTTCAACAAGAAAGTTAAATCCCCGAATCAATCTTCAATTTTCTTTTGTCAATCACTTGAGCGTGACATTTGAAGGTTTCCGAACGATACGGTAACACATGGGAAAAGAGGAAAACTATCGATTGAAATATTGTAAGCATGTCTCTTTCTTAAAGCAAGAATCTGTCCCTGCATTGCCCAAGTCATGTTGTTCAAATGAAAAATAATTGGGACTTAAAAAGACATGAAAATATCATAGCTCGAAATGCTGGAGGCGCACGCCTGTATCTTTACATCATATGTTGAGTACCGTTCTCGGAATGAATGTGAACATATTTTCTGTAGCGTTATGCTTTTTTTTTCCCCATTGATTTTAACATTTGCTCGATATAGAACACATCATTTAAAATTTGCTGTGTCATCATACCCCCACCCCCACCCCCAAAATACGTCATTTTGCGGTTAATTAATTATGCTAAAATAAATTGTCAACCTTTTCTGCATTAGACTATGATATTTATATTTAAAGTTGGCAGCGTTGAAGTGATTTCACTTTTAAAACATTTGAAGACTTCTTCAAAGCTGAATTTTTTTTTGCTAACTAAGTTCGACTAAGAGCTCTTGCTACGACCTTCTATCTCTTTCTCTTGGGATGTCGAGACAACTCTATGATTCCTAACTTGACCCCCAACCACCTGCACTTGGCCCGAACTTCCTCCTGCATGAGATCAAAGCACATGGCTATAATGGACAGTCCGAGCACTAGGTACAGAGCACACGTGATCATTTTCTCGCTGTTGTCCAAGTCACTTCCCACGCCAAACACATAATCCCCGAAGCCGATTGTACTCAATGTGATGAAACAGAAGTAGGAGCCGATCAAATAGTTCCAGTCTTTTTCCCACAGCGAGAATAGAATGGCGCCCCCGAAGATGTAGAGTGCGATGATGAGAAGGGAGACACACATGGGAACACGAATCTCTTCCTTTAGCGACAACTTATGTGCAGGGGCGTCGTCCACAATGACCATGTTCAACTCACTGTCGTACCCGGCACAGCTCGTCCCAGCGCGCGAAACATCCCGGCTAGCGTGAGAGGGGGGCTGGAGACCCTTCTCCACAAGGCTGATGTCACGCCTCAGCGATTGTCTCGACTCTTCGAACTCAGAGTTGATGTCTTTTAGGGACTTTGATTTCTTGGAAGCGACAGACTTGAGACTGGACGTGGTGGTCATCGTAGCGATGGATCCACTGTACCTGGCCTTGGGCTGCTGTCGCCGCGGACAGCACAGCCACGTCATACCGTTGCACAGGTACTTGTAGAGAAAGCGGAAGCAGTTTGCGAAGAAGCTCCCGATGTTGGAGAGACACAGGAGGGTTAGAGGAATTCCTATCAAGGCGTAGAACATGGTCACCAGGCGTCCCATGTCCGTCTTTGGTGCTATATGTCCATAACCTGTAAGATAGAAGATGGAAGAGTTTTAGAACGCCGACATTTATTCATTCAGATACGGGGAACAGCTATTTGAAATTCTAAAATACAGAAACGTTTTTTAACTTTGCGTCAACACCAGATGGATCTTTTATGTGCATGAATTAAAGTGTGTTTGTATGGTTGTTTTTGTTTTTTTAAATCAAGCTTTCTTTCACTTTGACGATGGTAGTTCAATTTTAACACAAATATGTTGTCTCTGCACCAAAGGAGATTGGGGTATTCCAGAAGATTATTTTCTAACAATCTCCCCTGGGGAGACTGTATAATCCATGGCATTACGTTACGCAAGCAGACGACCCGATACGTCATTAAAAATAATAAATTAAAAAAAAACTAGTGCCGTTGACATTTTATAAAGAATATTTCGTTTCGGAGCTAAGAGTTGAAGTAAAAGGTTAGGAGTAGAGTTGAGGGGGGGGGGTTGTTTGGCTTTTGTGTCTGTACAATGAACAAAGTAAATAGGCAAGCTCTTTGTTCAACAAAGTAAATAGGCAAGCTCTTTGTTCAACAAAGTAAATAGGCCAGCTCTTTGTTCAACAAAGTAAATAGGCAAGCTCTTTGTTCAACAAAGTAAATAGGCAAGCTCTTTGTTCAACAAAGTAAATAGGCAAGCTCTTTGTTCTGTCTCTAAATACTTCATCAGTTTTAATCATAACGAAGTGTTGGATATTGCAGCTACTGGCTTTTTATATGCGCCCATTACATAAAATAAGCTTCGTAAGGCAAAAATAGTAATAAAAATAATAAAAGTATAGCATTTATTACTTTGGGCCATTTTGGTTTCAACCAAATTAAAAATTCTACGTAACTGTAAAACCCTTTTCCAGTTTGATAAAACTTAACATGAATTGTTTTCATCGCACACATCCTTTGAGTTTTTTGTATTTTATCTGAAAGATTTATCGTAGTGCAGTACTGTATAATTACATATTAATTCCTGTTGTTTTTTTTCAAAAGGGATAATTTTTTTTTAAAGGGAACTTCTTTAATTGCTGTAAAAATTTCAAATCATATTGTCACCCTTGATGGCGCCTTTAAGTGTCCTTTTGGGTATTTGAAGGAATAATTAATTGTTTTCTCTAAATTTTCGTTTTAATTCAGTGAATTTTATTGAACTATATGGCCATAATTTCTAAACTGATTAGATGATAGACATTAATTTATAGATAATAAAACATTTTGGCGAGGTGACCACAACTCGTATTGTGGCATTAATATCATCTGTTCCTTAAGTAATAGAGTAAATGGTTATATTTCGCTACAAAATTGAAGACGTTAACTACTAACTGCCATCTACTTGTGACTTAAGAGAGATCTGTTAACTAGGAGTCCTAACAAGTGTCATCCCTACCTTTGATATTTCACCAAACTTTGTCTTCAACCATCTAAACTATATCATAAGTGTAGTGTTCAAATTTGTCTTCAACCATCTAAAGTATATCGCTAGTATAGTGTTCAAATTAGTCTTCAACCATCTAAACTATATCAATTAGAGAAGTGTTCAGTGTCTTATCTCACTCTTTCATTGCACATAAACTTTAGTCGAGGTTATTCTAGAAAAAAAAAAACAACAATACGCAAAAAAAAAAAAAATCTTCTCAAATTGGTGGTCCGCGGACCGTTGCCGGTCCGTAGAAGATATCAATAAATAACCAAAAAAATGCAATTATAATAATTCATTTGCAACCATTGGTACAAACCCAATAGAATGTATACATTTTTCGTTAATAAGCCCATAAAATGAAACCAATAAAATAAAATAAATAGCATTTCGCTACCAAGTCAGTGCAGTGAAAATAATTCACCGGTCCCTGGTGCAATCGGATAAATTCCTGCCGGTCCGCCATGCTAAAAAGTTTGAGGAGCACTGTTAAATGACATAAATATGAAAAACGCGATCAGGTTTTTGTAGGTTTGTCATGTAGCCTGCAGGTCTTGTTGATTTAATGTTGTGAGCTATTGAGCTCATCATTACACATCCGTATATTTGAGACATCAGGGATTGCATACCATCATTATTTCTCTTTTCGTTTATATCAATGACATGTTTGTTTAAATATGAGAGCATATGACAAAGATAAAGAACAACTTTTTAAAAATCGATAATATTTTTAATTGAATAGTTAATGAAAAATTAAAATATATATTAATTAATTTTTTAAAAATCGGTCTAACGGATGTTTCTGTCAACGCCAATACCCAACCCTTTCTTTCAAAACAAAAATATGAAATAAAAAGATGATATTAAAGGAACAAAATAATAAAAAACAAGGCCAGGGCAGTGTGATATTTACGTTACATAAAGAAAAGCCCTGAGAGATGTTCGAGCCTCTCTCTCCAAGCCTTGTTAGTTGCCCAGGGCAACGGGGACGCTTTTAAAAAATAATTAACAGAACGCAGTTTAAACAAATGACATGTTCATTTGAGCCATAGTATAAAATTAAAAAAAAACAAAAACCACTCATACCCAAACAAACTTAAAAGAACCAGGAAAAACAAGTCAAATTTACAACAAATAATCAAGCCAAAAAAAAACCAAAAAAAAATCTAACATAAATTATTGAATGATGAATTTGAACTTAAAGAAGAATGGGAAATTCCGTTAATGAAAACAAAAATAAAGAAAAACAAAAATTAATTTCTTTTTTAAAAAGTATAGTCTAGATCTAATTCGTGAAATCAGAGATAAGACGTCAAGTGGACAGGGATGAATACGTTTGTTAAATGTCCGATTTTTAAGAGAGACTGTAGGCCTACACACTGTAGCAAAGCGTATCTGGTTTGTATTTCCTCAATCAATTTTATTTTTAGCGCATTTTCGAGAAGTCGAATGCGCTATTGCACCCGCTTTGTCCGTCCGTCCGTCTGTCATCACCCTTGATCACAGCATCCATAAGTCCTAGACCCATGATGTATATATGTTTTTTGTATGTCCTGACCTGCCATTTGTGCATCAACACTCAGTTACTCGATCCGTTAAAAAACCCCGTTAAAACTACCAAAAAATATTTCGAATCGAGAGGTAACACTAGCGCAGGGAACGGCCGCCATTGCCGGAAGTTGAATAAATAGTTTTTCAAGCATTGAAGAGTTGTGCGAAAGCGTGCAAAAGAATTAGTTTTTTTTTNAAAAAAATGTCAGGTATATTCATTACACAAGAAAATTCATAAAAATATGTCTAAAATCTAAACACAATTACTGATAACTACATAATGCTGATATCTAACATAAGTACTGATACATAATACGAAAATGCGCTAACACGTCCTGAATTCCAATAGGGACCAGGCTTAACATGATTTTTTTAATGTCTTATGGAGTTGCAAAAGTGTTATTATTATTAACCTTGGCAAAGAACAATTAAAACAAAGCAAAAGTTTGTGTTATTTGTGTGTGTGTGTGTGTGTGTGTGTGTGTGTTCTAACACAGAGTTGACGTTTGTTCTAAAAGTGTCGAATAACGAAAAAAAAAACAACAACCTAGGTTTCTATAATGTATGCATTATTACGTGAAGCTACAAATGATGATTTATCCCTTCGGTCACTCTATCTCTTCATCACTCTATTTCACCCTCTTTCTCTCTGTCTCTGACGGGCGCTAGTTATGATAGAGCTTATGTTATGTTATATCAGGGGTGGATTAAGACTGCACGAGGCCCCGGGCTGCAAATCAAACGGGGGCCCTATCCAGCCAGCGTCCCTTAAAATAAAATGATTGTTAACTGCTAATATAGGACTGTAACTAAATATTAATAATGAAGAAAAAAAACGAACACGAAGAAATAACTGTTTGAAGTGTTTGCGGTATGTTACAATTGAGTGTGAAAAGAAAATTTTTATTTTCCACTGCTGGGAATCGAACTCCACACCGGCTGTATCACGCGCCTGTACTATCTCCACACGGCCAGCGAAGATTGTCGAAAGTGAAAAATTTTAAAAATATAAACTATACTTTATACTATGTTCTCTAAGTGAGCCAATTAAAGCACGTTTTATCGATTATTAACACTCGGTATCAGGTCTGAATCGCGATCAGTTGTCTAGTTAATATTTATAAATTTTATAATTTTTTTTATATTTTCAAGGGTTCGTGCAAACATTTGTACACTTTTATTATAAATATAAAAAGTTTGGGGGCCCCTAAACCGTCGGGGGCCCCTGGCTTTAGCCCGCTCAGCCACCCCCCCCTTAATCCGCCATAGTATTAAATCCTTCAGATTTTCATAAGGAAATCAAAATGAGAGTTTTTTTTTTAAAATTACATTTCTCAAGTGAGACACATGATGAGATCTTCTAACGAAAGCAATGAATCGGAAACATAACAGCGCACAGTCATTCTTTTTCTTCTTATTCTATTTGTCCAGGACTCACGATCAATATTTGATCATTATAAATCTTTTTTTCCCCTTGACTTTTGTCAGTTACCCATCAGAGCCTGGAGGACTCAGTGACACCCTTAAGTCCCGGAAAAAGGAAGCTGCCTTCAAAGAGACTCGAACCGATGACTTCAGTACGCCAACGGAGGACCCATTGTGCTCGACCACCTTTAAATGTCAAGCTATTATTGATTCTCTCATACTCTCAATCCGTTTCCCTTGAATCCCTACACTAAACTATTTTTGATATCTTTGATATTCCCCATGCATGAATGTGGGTTTCTTTCCCTTGAACTAACACCATACTATAAGAATCACAACAACTATGACTCTTACCCACACATTTTTTCCAACAAACTCAATCACTTATCAAAAGACTAACTGGCTACAATTTGTACCTAAAGATAAATAAAATTGAATATCACTATCACTTTTGTTTTTAAATCAATGCTCACATTTCTATTTGTTTTTCAGGGTAATAAAAACATATTGAGTTATCATCTTGTTTACATTTAAGCACCTTCCTGTTTCAAGCTAGTTAGCTCTGATCGGCATTTGGAAAGAAATATTTATGTTTGCTAATTTTATTTAAGTATACTTTTTAATTGATACTTCGCTTTGCCGCTTTGATTTTAAATAAATAGGAGTAAAGATTAAACATTCAATCGTCTGCTCGGAAGGTAAAAAAGGCGGAAGTTGAAATACGTCAAAGAAAAACCACGGCTTAAAAACAAGATGAATGAAATTGTTATTAATATTACATGAAATGTTTACAAGGATGTTGAGAAATAAAACATCCAATAATATATCCCAAAGGAAATGTTAAAGCGTCCTTGCTAATGATTATTTACAAGTTGATAAATTGTGTTGAAACTTTTCTGAAGCTAACCGCCCTGTTTGCCTCTGTTGATAACACCTAGTCTAGAGTTTTTGTGCAGCCGGCTGCTCATTTTGTTTGTTATGACGTCATCAAAATATATCTAGCTTTAAATGTTTAGATAAATATTTTATTTTTATTTTACTTGTTAACTTTGTAAAGCCTTTTCTCATCTGCTCCCCCCCCCTACCTCGCAGAAACACTTAATTAGAACACTAAAAACTAAACATCTCTAACGAATTAAAAAAAAAAAACACGCAATCAAACAAAATATAAATAAATAAATAAAATAAAGCAATATATAAATAAGAAATACGATTTTTCTTTTAAAGCTACGGGAAACAAATACGGGACACTGGGCGCGTGAGATGAGTGGGAACTGTTGGTGGCGTGTACAGAATTAAATGACAGAACACTGGCATTAAAATCACAGGCCTCGTGACGTAAACGCCGGCGGGAAAATGGGTCTTGAAAACAATGATCTATGGCTATGAGTTGACAAGCATCACAGCTGGTGTTGTCATGCACGGCTGTAGAATAGCAACCCAGTAGTTCCCCTCTGGGCCAAGATTTAGCCGGCTCTATTTATAAAAAAAAAATAATGAAACCACAACTATTTCATCACGTTGGTGAGCATTGTTTAGAATGGGATGAACTGCTTTGAGCGGTTAGCAAGGCCTCAAGTAGTCCCACTGATTGATAGGATTCTGAAAATAAGACTGGAGAAACTTTGGAATGTGGGGTGCATGAAATTAGGATTTTAGGAGACAAGGGTTGGGGAAGATTAGGATAGGGGAATATCAGGATTGGGGGAGATCAGGATTGGGGGAGATCAGGATTGGGGAGATCAGGATTGGGGAGGATCAGGATTGGGGAATATTAGGATTGGGAAAGATTAGGATTGGGGAAGATCAGGATTGGGGAAGATCAGGTTTGGGGAGATTAGGATTGGGGAAGATTAGGATTGGGGAAGATTAGGATTGGGAAAGATCATGATTGGGGAGATCAGGATTGGGGAAGATTAGGATTGGGGAAGATCAGGATTGGGGAAGATCAGGATGGGGATGATTAGGATTGGGGAAGATTAGGATTGGGAAAGATCATGATTGGGGAGATCAAGATTGGGGAAGATTAGGATTGGGGGAGATCAGGATTGGAAAGACTGGTAATAGGGAAGGCTTATAAAGAGGGACAAATGACTTTGGGCAAGATATATGTATTTGAAAACAGTATTGAAGAAAACTATTATAGTGAAAATTGGATTGTTGAGTTAAAGGTTAACCCGGACTGAGTAAATGTTGATTTGAAAAATACTTTCCTAAATACTACAAAGATCATGGATATTAAGAATGAGACTAGAGGGTTGGATGAAACTATTTTTGACGTAATTTATTAAAGAACGTTTCAAAGACGATGGTTCGGAATATCGCTTATGATAATGTTTATGCAGATCAGAAATAATGCTCTCAATAATGTTAAGGAATTAGTCCAGGCTATTGAGTCATTCTACAATGCAAGATAGAAACTATTAAAGGAAGATGCTCATGGCTTGAACTGTCCTAATAAACATCAAATTTTTATATGTAATGATACCATGCAGATTAAGATCGTGATATCTAAATGTAACTACCGTTAGTTTACATAATGTTGTTTCATTATACCACCACAGTAGTCCAAATACACTATTATGAATTTTTCAGATTCGTTTTTTATTTGCTATAAATTATGGAACATTCGCTTATGAGTGCGATGATGAACAAATTAAAGCCGAGTTACCTTATGCAGAAAAAATGTTTCTACTGACGACGAACTTTTCAAATTATTTCGAGTAGCATCGGTTTATGACGTTGAAGTTCAATATCTTAAGTATTCGGATCATATCAGTTTGACGTCATTAGACGCAGAGGCGTCACTATGGTTGGTGTCACCCGCGCGTTAGCTCATGGTGTCACCCCACATGACTTAACCCTTAAAAATCCTCCGAGAATTCCAGTACCAAATAATGGGAGTATACAGAACTTTAAATTTTGGTGTCACCCCCTTGATGATGTCACCCGCACCCCATAGTGACGCAACTGATTAAACGCAGAAAAATCTATTGGATATTCTTTGCAACTTTTTAAATTTGACATCGCACTGGAAGTAAAAGACTTGATCACCACCAAGTTCATATTTTCTTATAGGAATATCGTTTTAAGATAAAAGCGAAACTGTAAACAACTGAAAACACTTAGATTCTACACCTCTGCAGTTATTTTCTTATTCAAAAAATAATAATATAAAGTATTTTAAAAATTGACATACATTTCTATTTACGCTGTTCAGCTGTCAATTTTTCAAGAATTTCAAACTTTTGTAAAATTGCCCGACATCTAATACTGTTCTTTTTAGGGAAATTTTTAGGGGAAAATTGAAACATGTCATTTTCACAAAACTTGATTTTTTTCCGAATGCATTTTCTTTTCATCTCAAAGCTTTCAATGAATTTTTTTTTTTTTTGAGCCAGACGTTGGATTCAAATATAAAAGTTTAAGTTTATAGTAATGCTTTAAAATCCGTCGAAAATACTCAAACGACATTTATAGAATTAATCTTTAAAAAGTATTTTATGGCCACAGACCACAGAGAAAACGAACAAAATATTTCAATACTATGAGTGTCTGTTACACTTCAGTTATACTATAGTCAAAAGGGACATGCCCTCAGTACACTACAGTTATACAATAGTCAATAGGGAATAACTACATACATGTCCATGCCCTCAGTACACTACTGTTATACAATAGTCAATGGGAGCGAACTACATACATGTCCATGTCCTCAGTACACTGATGACAGGATGTACACTGTCTTTAAATTAACATTGATTCCTCCCCAGTCAAGCTTTCTATGTAAATTAGATTTCGGTTTCTAAGGTGTTTCAGATTGGTTTCTATCCTAGCCCATGACACACTAAGTAAGTTAGCGTGTATTTATCTGGTTTTAATTCCGATTGTCTGTAACAACACCCCCTCCCCCAGCCACACACACACCAACCATCTCATGCCAGGATTCCGGTACGTGTACAAATACTGGCACAGGGACAGACAACTGAGAATTATGCGAACAAACTGATAACAGATAAAGAGAACATAACTCACAGAAAAAAATAGCGCAAGACAGGGAAAAAAAACGAAAGCTGACGCTTCATGACGTCATTACACCTTTTTAAACCGCTAAGTAGTCAAAAAAAAAAAAAGATGTACCACACACTTCATCATAACTTTACCACACACCCCATCATAACTTTACCACACACCTCATCATAACTTTACAACACACCTCATCATAACTTTATACCACACAGCTCATCATAACTTTATACCACACAGCTCATCATAACTTTACCCCACACCTCATTATAACTTTACCACACACCTCATCATAACTTTACAACACACCTCATCATAACTTTACCACACACCTCATCATAACTTTACAACACACCTCATCATAACTTTACCACAAACCTCATCATAACTTTACCACACACCTCATCATAACTTTACCAAACACCTCATCATAACTTTATACCACACAGCTCATCATAACTTTATACCACACAGCTCATCATAACTTTACCACACACCTCATTATAACTTTACCACACACCTCATCATAACTTTACCACACACCTCATCATAACTTTATACCACACAGCTCATCATAACTTTACCACACACCTCATTATAACTTTACCACACACCTCATCATAACTTTACCACACACCTCATCTTAACTTTACCACACACCTCATCATAACTTTACCACACACCTCATTATAACTTTACCACACACCTCATCATAACTTTACCACACACCTCATCATAACTTTACCAAACCAAACAGAAAACAACAACATTAGCCTGGTAGTGGTATCCGATCTGTCTGCTAACAGAACACGTGACCACACTTGATCATTAACGATGACCAGTCGAGGTCACTGGGGATGACAAACTATGTGCGACTGACCACTGGTGTTGGTTGTAGGATCTGGTTAGTGAGCAGTAATTGTGTTTTCGGACCATGGAAGATTATAGAAGAACTCCTTCAAGGAAGACGACTCAACTCTAACGCATTTGTTTCCATCTCACATGACATTTAGGCTAAACTGATCTAGATCTATTTCCATGTCACATGTCATTTAGGCTAAACTGATCTAGATCTGTTTCCATCTCAAATGTCATTTAGGTTCAACTGATCTAGATCTGTTTCCATGTCACATGGCACTTAGGCTAAACTGATCTACAAACCGAGGGAAAATGACAACAGAAAGTATTTGACAAAAATTAATGAAGTTAGATTTCGAAATATAGTAGGGATATATTTTCAGTTTTTGCAGGTAACGTTGATTTTCTATTCGGATAGCTTTCTTTCTTGTATATTTATGATAATCTAAAAGTAATAACTATAAACTAGACGTGACAAAATCTATCAAGATTTATGTCAATACGAGCAACAAAGCACGTCATAGGACGTTCCGGCGTCGTTTCGGTAGCATGCTGTACCTCCCGTCCAACAGCCGTCTTGACCGGCCATAAATGTGCATCACGTCAAAAATACTATTCATTATAGTTATAATAAATAACCCATTAAAAATGCTCTTGACTATAAATCCCAACGCATACCGCTCAAAATAAAGACTTGGAAAAAATACTGCACAAAAAATAAGTCGTTTGGAACGTCCGCGTAAACATGTTCAATGTGTAAATGAGATTTAATTTTTCTGATTGGCTGTGTGAGTCTGTAGGAGACCAATCGCTATCGATGACCGGACGGAAATTTGACTTTTATTATATAGGTTACTCCAAGTAAACAAAGTGCATGAAATGCACCAAGGCCATCTTCTTGTTCACTGAGACTTTCAGATTTCAAGAGTACAAGGAATGTAACCTATTTTACGTGCACAATTCATTAAACCTAAATTAAAGTAGAAATATCCGCTTGCAAATATTAATTTTCAAATATCAGTAATCAAATATAAATTTTAAAATGTCAGTAATCAAATATGTATTTTCAAATGACAGTAATCAAATATGTAATTTTAAATGTCTGGAATCTAATATTTATTTTTAAATCTCAGTGAGCATATACAAGTTTATAATATATTTTTGTGCTAATTCTAAGAGCCAAAAAACAGTGTGGGAACATCGGTTAGAAAAAAAGGGATAACAAAATCTTGGTGATAAAAGAGAGCGTATTTGTAATTAGAACAAAAAAAAATAATTAGTGTTTGATGCCAGTAGTTCTGTATCGATCAGCAACAAATAAAAACTATACAAGTGATTATTGTCCGTATAAAGGTCAGGAACACATTGATTTGATCAGGATGCCAGTCAGTCAAATGACACTGCATGCTTAAAATGGTAGGATCACGCTTTGTTCCAAGAGAAAGCTTACACAGTCATCTATACGAATAAAAGGGAAAGCCCTCACTCACTCACTCACTCATTCATCACTAATCCTCCAATTTCCCGTGTAGGTAGAATCATGATACTTTAGGAAGTTGTTGGGTACCCTCTCACTACGAAAATTGGCGAAAAAGAGTTTTGAAAATCTCACTCATGTGGGGCCGGGGGCCCAAAAACTTTTTTTGCCTACATCACTAATTCTCCAACTTCCCGTGTAGGTAGAAGCATGAAACTTTAAGAAATTGTTAGGGACTATCTTACGACAAAAATTGGCGAAAAAGAATTTTGAAATTCATACTCATGGGGGCCGGGGCCCCAAAAATGTTTTTTTCCTAATATAAGCTATATACTAATTGAAAATCAATAATTCATCTATTTCCCGTGTAGGTAGAAGCATGAAACTTAAGAAATGTTTTGAGTATATGCTTCCGACGATAATTGGCAAAAGAGAATCTTAAATTTCTCACTCATGGGGGCTGGGGCCCCGAAAATGATTTTTTCATTTAATGAGCTATATAAACATTGAAAATCACCAATTCTCCTATTTTCCGAGTAGGTAGGCTCATCAAATGTAGGGGAGTTTATAAATACATTTTTACGATGCTAGCAGGTGAAATAATTTTTAAAATTTCTCTTACTAGGGGGCTGGGGGCCCAAATTTAAAAACTGAAAATCACTAATTCTTCAATTCCCCATGTAGGTGGAGAGAATGAAACTTTAGGAAGTTGTTGAGATCAATCTCCCGATGGTAATTGGCAAAATAGAATATTAAATGCCAACTCATAGAGGCACGGGAGCCCAAAAATAATGGGGCCCCATAAAACTATTTTCCCCCTTATATGAGCTATTTACAAATTGCAAATCATTAATTCTCCTATTTCCCGTATAGTTTGAAGCATAAAACTTTGTAAATTTTTTGAGTACATGCTTACGATGATAATTGGCAAAAGAGAATGTAAAATTTCCAACTAATGGGGGCCGGGGCCCCCAAAACATTTTTTTCTCAATAAGAGCTATATAAAAATTAAAAATCACTAATACTCCTATTTCCCATATAGGTAGAAGCATGAAACTTTTGAAATTTTTTTAGCACAAGCTCCCGACAATTGACAAAAAGAATGTTAGAATTCCCTCCAATTGGGTACCGGGGGCCCAAATATATTTTTTCTTATAATAAAAACCGACTTATCATTAATTCTCAAATTTTCCGTGTAGGTAGGAGCATGAAACTTTGGGTAATTGTTTAATACAAATGTTGGTGTAAAAGAATGTTGAAATACACACGGTGTGGGGCCGGGGCCCCAAAAACGTTTTTTTTTCTTATATGAGATTTATAAAAATTGAAAATCACTGATTCTCTTATTTCTCGAGTAGGTAGACTCATGAAACGTTGGGGAATTGATAATTACACTTTCACGATGGTAACAGATGAAAACATATTTAAAATATCTCTTACTGGGGGCCGGGGGGCCAAATATAGTTTTTTTTTCCTAATGTAAACTATATAAAAACTACACATCACTAATTCCCCTATTCTACATTTAGGTAGAAGCATGAAACTTTGGGAAGTTATTACAATCTTCAGATGAAAGTTGGCGAAAGAGAATGGTAAATTTCCACTCACAGGGGGCCGGGGGCCCAAGTATAATTTTTTCTTATATTTAAAAACCGACAGGTAAAAACATAAAACTTTAGGAAGTTGTTGGGTACCCTCAAAACGACGAAAATTGGCGTAAAATAATTTTTAAATGCACGCTCATGTGGGCCTGGGCCCAAAAAAGGGTTTTTTTTTCCGTATACGTGCTATAAAAATGTGAAAATCAATAATTCTCCTATTTTCCAAATAGGAAAATGCATGAAACTTTGGGAGTTTGTTAACTACACTTCCACAATGGTAGCAGGTCAAAAATTATTTAAAACATTCTTTACTGTGGGCTGGGAGGCCAAAATGTAGATTTTTCCTAATATTAACCATATAAAAATTAAAAATCACTAATTCTCCCATTCCCCATGTAGGTAGAAGCATAAAATTTTAGGAAGTTGTTGGGTACCCTTTCACGACAAAAATTAGAGTAATATAATTTTAAAATTCACACTCATTGGGGCCGGGACCTGAAAAACGTGTTTTTTCCAAATATGTGCTATATACAAATTGAAAAGCACTATTTTTCCTATTTCCCAAATAGGTAACGCATAAAACGTTGGGGATTTTTTAAATGCACTTCCACAATGACAGCAGGTGAAATAATATTTAAAATATTCCTTGGTGGGCGCTGGGGGCCAAAATATACCGTTTTTTTATGCACTCACTCACTTATCACTAATACTCCATCTTCCCGCAGCAAAGCGCGGGCAAATTGCTAGTCCCTATATATATTGCGCCCAAGAGCGTTCGTCAGACAGTCAGTGCTCGATATGCGGAATAACTCTTGATTTTTAAAAGAATAGACAATAAAGATGTAAAATTATAATAATTTTGGTTTCGAGATTAACAGAGCGGGTGGTGTTTCTCGCCGTAAAATATTATCCGTCGTGACGTCATTGTTTGAGCTTATTAACGCATATTCCCTTGGGAATTGTGTTTTTAAGGATTCGAAATGTCTGGCCAGTCTTAAAGGTAGAGTGCAGACTTGAAGTCACTTCAGGCAATGTCTTACTTGGCCAGTCTTTTTGAGCTTTGAACAGCAACTTCTACTGAACCAAAGCAGGTAGAGCATTCGAGTCTTTTGCAAGTATGTTCAGGAGGTTCCAAGGATGTGCGTGGGTCAAAAAAAATACCGAAAAGATTTTCTAAATTTCTTGCAAAATAAAATAATAAAAATAAGTAAATAAAAAAACACCGACAAAAAAATTGTTGTGTCGATTTCTCTTCAATCATAACAACTTCCTGAAATGTACACAAAGTATTTTATAATTATAAATGCTCAAATCCCCTTTTTACATCGTTCCCTTTTCCAAAATTAAAATATAACCCCAAACAACGACGACATATAATATTTTACAGCGAAAAACACAACACGATTTTTGTTGCTGCTTTGGAGTGTTGTAGGCTACTTATGTCCTTCATCGTGACGGAGACAGACAATGAGTGAGTGACTTGGGCTTTTATATTGTTTATAGTTAACTAGAGGCAAGTACCCGGCTTCTCACGGGTTTTAAATGAGGTTTTCTGTAGAAGCGTAGGCCTACATACTGTTTTTTGACATGAAGTAAAAGGAAACATTTATATTGAAGCAGGTCAAATACAATTGCCTATCTGAAAAGCATAGTGTCTTCAATTCTATACCAGCAATCCCAAGACTCTGGCACACCAGTTAAGACTGCACCATCGTGGTAGTGTAATTAACAACTTTCCCAAGAAGTGTTATAAATATTTTTTTCGCCTGTTACAATCGCAGAAGTGTACTCAAGAACTTCCGAAAATTTCATGCTTCTACCTACTCGAACATAGGAGAATTAGTGGTTTTTAAATTTTATAAAGCCCATGTAAGGAAAAAACGTATTTGGGCATCCGGCCCCCCATGAGCAGGAGTTTTAACATTTTTATTTGTTAATTTTCGTCGTGAGTGCCTCCTCAACAAATTTCCAAACTTTTATGCTTCTACCGTCACCTAAAATTAGAGAATACGTGATGAGTCTGTTTTTATATCAGAACAAATACATTTGGGCCCCGCCCCCAGGGGAGTGAGTTCTTTTTACTCCTCTTACCATTGCGGATATGTATTGCTCAACTTCCCAAAGTATCATGCTTCTACCTAAACGGGAAGTAGGAGAATGAGTAATTTTCACTTTTTATATCGCTCATATAAATAAGAAAACTACATTGGGTCCCGGCCCCCTTAGAAAGATAATTTAAATATGTTTTCACCTGTTACCATTGGAGATGTGAAATACAGCTTATTAAGAAAAAAAAATATTTTGGCACAGCAGCCCCGGCCTGAGTGAGAATTTTAAGAGACTTTTTCTCCATTTTTGTTGGGAGAGAGAGTTTAAAAACTTCCAAAAGTTTCATGTCTGTACGTATACGGTAAATTTGAGAATTAGAGATAATACGGTTTTTAATATCAGAAAAAACTACATTTGGGACCTTAGCCCCCAAGAATGGGGATTCTAAAATTCTTTTTGCAAATTAGCGTTAGGGAAGTGTACTTAACAATTTCCCAAAGTTTCATTCTTTTACCTACACGGGAAATAGTCGAATGGGGGATTTTCAGTATTTATATAGCGTATATAAGTAAAAAACAAAAACTACATATGGGCCCCTGGCTCCCCATGAGGGGGATATTTAAAAATTTGTCGTGTAAAATATAGTCGGGATAGCATACTTAACAACTTGCCAAAGTTTCATACTTCTACCTACACGGGAAATAGGAGAATTAGTGATTTTCCATTTTTATATAGCTCATATAGGGGAAAAAACATTTGGGCCCCTGGATCCCAGAAAGTGATAATAGAAATATATTTTCGCCTGTGATAATTTAGGAAATGTACTAAGCAATATCCTACAATTTCATGCTTCTGCCTAATCGGGAAATAGGAGAATTAGTTATTTTCAATTTTATATACCTCAAATAAAGCGGGGAAAAACGTTTTGGGCCCCCGGCCCCCATGAGTGGGAATTTATGGAACGATTGCTATTTTTGACGAAAGAGTATGCTCAAGAATTTCCAAAAGTTTCATGGTTTTATCTACACGGTAAATTTGAGAATTAGTGATGAGTGAGTTTTTAATATAAGAAAAAACTACTTTTGGGCCCCCGGCCCCTAATGAGTGGGAAGTTTAAAATTCTTTCTCGCAAAATATCGTCGGGGTAGCGTACTTAACAATTTGTCAAAGTTTCATACTTCTGTCTATCCGTAAAATAAGATAATTAGTGATTTTATGTTTTTATATATAGTTCATAAAAGGGAAAACACTACATTTGGGCCCCCAGCCCCCAGAAAGAGGTAATATAAATATATTTTTGCCTGTTACCAATGCAGAAGTGTACTCAACAATATCCTAAAATTTCATGCTTCTACCTCCTCGAGAAATAGAAAAATTGTTGATTTTCATTTTTGTATAGCTCAAATAAGGAAAAAAATTTTTTAGGCCCTACGGCGCCCATGTGTTTGAATTTATGGAATGAAACCTATTTAAGAACCTTCCCCATATAATTGTGTGTACGTTTACCAAATTTCAGGAAGTGATAATTTAAATATTATATTCAATTTTTACCATCGTGGAAGTGTACTTAACAATTTACCAAAGTGTCATGCTTCTGCCTACATGGAGAGTTGGATAATTAGTGATGAGCCAGTTTTTAATATAAGAAAAAACTAAATTTGGGCCCCCGGACCCCAGTAAGTGATAATATAAATATTATTTTCACCTGTTACCATCGTATAAGTATATTTAACAACTACCCAAAGTTTTATGCTTTCACCTCTCGCAAAATAGGAGAATTGGTCATTTTCATTTTTTATATAGCTGATATAAGGAAAAAGCAAAATAATGGGCCCCCAGACCCCAGGGGTGGTCACCTGGGGTTGAAACATAGCCTATGACCTTTTCCGGGTCAAATTGGGGTTCAATGCAAAATTTCACCACTCTGGGTCCAACGGTGTGGATTTGTATTGGTAACAAACAGACAAACTTTCAGCTTTATATATTAGATGGGGTTTTCCCGCTTTGTGAATGCCTATGTAAGATTGTTGCGTGGTGCGCATGATCTAGTGGAAGGGTATATGACGTCATATCGGGTTAATTTTTAGAATGTTTTATTTGAATCGTCTTTTAATTTCATCTAGAATGATTTTTCCCTGAATAAAAAAAAATCGGAAATTGTTTGTTGGAAGTTGCTTTAAATATTCATTCGAGTTTTGATTACTAGTTTTATGTTGATAATCGAGTTATATGTGTGAATAAGTATATGCCTGAGTGTGTATATATGTGTGTACGTTTGTATAAAAAATTCTTTAAATTTAAATTACACAAGTATCTACCAATGCATGCTTCGTCACTTCTTGAAGGAAAGATCACGAGAAGTCTTGAATATTACATACATAATTGTTAATAAGAGGATAGATTTCTCATCAATTTTTTAAAGCTGTAGTTTTATGTTATGTTTCATGCTAGAAGAAAATTAGCCCTGGGCATTAGTTGGATGATTGCATTCATGGATGATCACAATGGAAAATAAACATTGAAAAGAAATTACAGGCGCTTTTTAAGAAGACATTGCATTATATATTTGAGGCTAATTGACGGCACATTTATTTTTATATAGAGGGGAACCTTTGTGAAATTCTGAAGGGTATTTTTAAATAATAAAATCACCCAAATCTTGGTTGAACTAATTGTATCTTAGCCACTGTTAACATTCTTTTAAGCATAACTTTGGCCGAACTTTAAGATTCAATTGTAAGTTCAATCAATTTCGAAATAACTATAGAAATATATGAACAAATGATTTAGGAAGAGAAGAATGATCAAACTTACATTTCATTATAAGTTTTTAAACACCTACGTATATTATCGGAAAAAAGAAACATTTTTATGGGCTTATAACATCAACGTGTGTCTTTTAAACAAGTAATCTTTACTCACCAAGCTCCTACCCTAGACATAAATATTCATTTGAATATATAGGTCAATGAAAACCTATCCACTATGTCTTGAACAAAGGTCAAACATAAATTGTAAAGAACTAGATGTTTAGATTTAATGGGTAGACGAATGGAAAAACTTACATTATTTTTAAAAAACCAAAAAGAAACAAAAAAAAACATGGGACATTGCTAGAATATTGTGATGGCATGGTACGTGCTTCAGTTAATGACTGTTGAGATGTCTATTGGTACAAGTGTATGTGTGAACGGGGGAGGGGACGTGAGTGTGTTTTGCTTATTTCTATGTCCGCTAATGGGGTGCCTCTAACAAGAATACCAGTTAAACCATTCATATCTGCTTGAAATTAAGGCTTGACACTGTTTTCTTTATTATCGGCTTAAACTTAAAAATCAGAAAAGTGAGTCTTCCGAAGAAAAACATTATATAACAAGTTGGTATGATCTTTTGATAAATAAGTCAACATTAAGCAGGCAATCCATAAAATTCAATTGCCTACAGTTAAAACTTTAAATAGAAAACTAACACAGAATGGCATTTAATGCATGAAGCGAGTGTTTCGTAACTACGCCAATGTTTTTAAAGTTAAACATTTATTTACCATAGGTGCTTAAATAGTATTAAAAAATTTTTTTCTGGTACGATCGCTACATAAAAAAGTGTCAGTACTGTTAAAGACAAAAATGGATTATATTTAATAGTTATATGCACGGACGTTAGATTGTAGCTGATTAGTAGAACATTTATTTTTATATTGAGTGGCAACTTTCAGACCTTTTGAAAGGTACTTTTTATTGGTAGGGACAAGAGTCAATAATGTCGCGCAACCCTGGGTGGCTATAAACACTATGGCTTAGCAACTGCTTATATACTTTTTGTATAACTTGAATTAAACCAGGAGGGTAAATTTTAAGCCCAAACCTTGCGATTCAAAGTGTTTCTTTAAAACAATTAAATCCCCTACACAGCTTACTTAAGCCTAAGCATCAATATTCACATAAATAATATCTGGCTCATTTAAAAAAATATTCCAATTCTTTTACTCAGGTCATGCTTATACTGTAAATAGAGCGAATGTTTTGGGATAGCTTTTCCCATGGAAAGAGTAATCCCATGAATAGGCATTTAAGAGCAAATAAATGATGAAGCATTCATTTTAAAAAATTGTAGATTTCTAGAACAATATGGTTGCATGGCACCCCGTCGGGTAAAAGCTGAACTGTTCTCTAAGGAGTAAATATATTAAGCGTATAGAAATATCACGGGTATTACAACTTTTATGATGGATCTAGTTTCAGAAAGTGAGTGTTCTGTCGTATAAAGTAACCACAATAAACAACTCATGTTGCGACAAGCTGTTTCCAATTTATTAGAATTAGAGCAATATTATACAACGAGAAAAAAGTTTCGTATAAAGACTGATTACAAAGACAGATCACGTGACATGCGGTGAACTAAATGACATTTTTCTTTTAAACTGTATAAGATTTCTTTTAAAAATAGTTTGTTTTTTTTATTACCACTTCTGATTTAAAAATCAATTGCACTCATAGTAATATTGAAAATGTTTCATTTTATACGCTGAAGAAGCTGCAATGAAAAAAAAAGCTTTAATTTAAATACAACGAAAAATAATCCGTTTCTTTTTGTGAAACAAGTAAATGCAAATTTAGTGCATTGTTTCTACTAGAAGAAAAGAGCGGGAAGCCATTTTAGAGGATATAATAATTTATAAGACGATCAATCTCTCAGCATTAAAAAAAAAGAATGATAGTTTTTGTGTTAGTATTCACGTGAAAAGAAAATTGATCTTTTAAACAAAACCCCATTTTACACCCTCCCCTAGGCATCAATACTCACATAAATATTATCTCGCTCAAAAAAATATCCTATTATTCTTCTTGAACTAATTTCATGCTTGGACTATACAATGAAATGGCCATTTTGGAGAGCTTTTTCCTAGAACAAAAGGAATCATATGGAAAGATATTGTTTTCATTGTATGAGTCAAGTGAAAAGTAATTGAGCCTTGCCTATTTGAGTTTTGTAACCGTTAAGGAGCTTTGTTATTCTGGTAGGTATAGTACATAAAGAGAAGCATGCTAAGCAGAAACACAAAAAATGATGGGTTATACTCATCATACTTTCTATTTTCTCGACACGAATATCAAGCTTCTTTTAATGATGAAATGGTTTGATATATCGCTATTTTAATTTCGTATTGGTATATAATTTGTGGTTTATACTCATCAATACATTTTTAAGTGGAAATTGAGACCCAAAAACGAAATATAGTTATTTTTATTGTGGTTACCCCGTAGCGTTGCGCGGGTTTCTTGCTCGTTTTAAATAAGACATTTTGAGACACTGAGATCGTCCTTCAGGGCGCCTGACAACGTAACACCCATAGCCAAATATCTTCATGATCCCATGTTAAAATATTAGGTAAAGAGAGAGTAAAATATGTAAAGGGGTATAGCAAGTATCTTCAATTATTAACAAGCGAATTTATGAAACAAGGACGAGAAACGGAATTATAAAAAACAAAAAACAACAACTCATCTTAGAAACAACCGAAAGGACATTAATCATAAAGTAACTGAAAGGCCAACGACCTTAAACTAATAAAAGTCTTTATTCTTTTCAAATTCACAATCTGAAAGTGTATCTTAGAGATGAAATATTTAAGTCTGTGTGAATAACTGAAAAGAGTTGTAAATAGGTTATCAGAAAACTCTAACCTCGTCGGCTCCTTGTTAATAACATACGCGACATCTAGGGTAAAGTAGTGGGGGATAATCAAGTCATTAACTTCTACCCGGAGATTTTTCGGGGGTCGGAGATTCTTTGTCTTGTTTTGACGAAATGAGACATCGGGATAATTTGGTTATCTTATCTTAGATATACAGACGCTCCTTCTATGCAGAAGATAATTGCGTCCACAGACCATGAGAGATGATCTGTTGGCAAGTGATGCAGCGGTCACAGGCCACGGCTATAGGGGTTCCACGCATTACCCCAGCCGCCTAACTATTGTCTAGTTAGGTACCCATTCGGAGCTGGGTGACTCGGGAACAAATCCTCACCTTCGTGTGGATTCGAACCCGTGACCATCGGTATGACAGTCGAGAGCGCTACCTCTCGACCACCACATCTCGCCATCTCACGTGAGCGCATTATCAACAAGATCACGTGGCCCAATGACGTCAACAAAGATTCATAAATGTTTATTTCGTCTCATGCTAAGAACTGAGGGAGAGTTCATTGCATTTTCAGTCTCCCGTAGAGTGTAATTTATGAAAAATCTGCTTTATGAAACATATTTAATCCAGATACAAAAATCAGTGTATTGGATGATAAGTCATCAATTTTAATAATGAATTAGTAATAGTGAATATAAATCAATAGAATTGATAAAATTTCATGTTAAGAATAAAATTTCATGTTGAGAATAAATTCAATGGATGATAAAAAAAGTTATATTTATCACAAAACGGGGCCGTCCATAAAGTACGTCACGTTATTTTTGAACATTTTTTACCACCCCTCCCTCCCTGTCACAAAGTGTCACAAATATTGGGACCCCCCCCCCCCCAAAGTACGTCACACTTTCGAATTTTTAAAAAAATTAACAACTAATTAAAATTGAATCGAAAACCTAAAACACACTTCACTATTAAACTGCCATAAAATATACATATTTAAAGCACTATCAGATAATTAAATGACTTTAATAGTAGACTAATTGTCACCAGTTGTCACAGTTATTCTTTGAAACAGTAACTCAATTGAATTTTTAAAAAAATTGCAAAAATTAGGCTTGACAATTATATAGGCCTAATAAACATCATTCATCTGCTACCTTTTCATTTACAATGGGTGAGGTCACTTTTAGATAATCTTCCCATTATGGCATTCTATTGACACGGGATAGGAAGTAGATTGGCGAAACTTGACCTCAACTAGACTGCTCAAACGCGCATGTTCATAACACATCATACTACTTCGTACATTTCAACATGCCATAACTTTACCAAAACAATTATCAATCTTTCATTATATAAGTAATATGTTGGGCACACTGCCACATAATTAATCAATAGTTTTTAATTTTAATATTAATACCTTGTCTTCTCGATAACACTCTCGTAAAAACCAGTGAGCCTTTTGGTCTCAGGCTTTCATGACTGTAGGGTTTTTACAGCGGGCAGTAGGAGTATTTATCCATGTGTTAAGCTCTATTAAAAGCGAAATTTTAATTTAGATTTTCTTTTGGCCTTTTTTCAAACTAAAAATTGGAACAGTCCAATGAATAAGCACGTCGTTAGTGGGTTTTTATCATATATTCAAAAAAACTTAATATAATCGTTTTCAAGTTTTTGATAATAATGATTATATTATATAAATATTACCACTGAAGCCTAAATATTTTGTATTATAATACGAATTCCAAATTCTTGATCAGTGATATAATTATAGAGCAGACAACAAAAAAAAATCATGTTAAGCCTGGTCCCTTTTTGGACTCAGGACGTGTTAGCGCATTTTCGTATTATGTATCAGTACTTATGTTAGATATCAGCATTATGTAGTTATCAGTAATTGTGTTTAGATTTTAGACATATATTTATGAATTTTCTTGTGTAATGAATATACCTGAAAAAAAATTATTTAAAAGTCATTTCTTTACATTTTAAAATTTTTTATTTTCTCTTTAATCTAACTACAAGTGGTTTGTGGTCACTGAAATAGGACTCATAAATGAAACATTCTAAATTGTAATCAGCTAATCGCCCAAATACTCCGTCAATTGTTGTTTNAAAAAAAAAACTAATACTTTTTGCACGCTATTCGACTTCCGGCAATGGCGGCCGTTGCTTGCGCCAGTGTTATCTCTCGATTCGCAATGTTTTTTGGTAGTTTTAACGGGGTTTTTTAACGGATCGAGTAACTGAGTGTTGATGCACAAATGGCAGGTCAGGACATACAAAAAACATATATACATCATGGGTCTAGGACTTATGGATGCTGAGATCTAGGGTGATGACAGACGGACGGACGGACAAAACGGGTGCAATAGCGCATTCGACTTCTCGAAAATGCGCTAATAATTACACTTTCGGTAAGGCTACACATAAAACAAGGCTTAGCAACAGTATACTAGCGCTCCTAACTAGCATGAGGAATTGTGAACAACATATTAAAAAGATACGCATTTCATGCTATTTTGACATAAAACTGACTCAAGTGTTTCACAACATTTTTGAAAATTAAAAAAAACAAAAAAACACTCATTTTTTTACAAAGAAAATAAAAAATTAAATAAAAAATAAAATTAAAAATATATAAAAATGTGACGTCACACTTGGCCTGACCCACCACCCCCTGTCACAAACTGTCACATTTTCTTATACCCCTCCCCCACCCTTGGACGTACTTTAAGGACGGCCCCAAGGGTGCTAGATAAAAGCCTGTTATTATTTTGATTACCAAGACAATTTAAAAAAATATTTATTTATTTTAAAAGCTATTTAAAAATAAATATTATGTTATTTCAGCGTATAGTTAAAATAAAAATCATATTCAAATTCTCTCCAAAATTTTTATGTTCCATTCGATAAACTATTACTATTAAGTCAATAAAATATCTTTTTCAAAAAGCAGGAGCGCCACAAATAAGCCTCACGTGACCTATTTGTTACTTGAATGACAGGATCACCAGCTCATAGCTCAAATTACACATTTGCAACACACCAGCATTTGTTTTGTAAATTTTGTAACGAAATCAATGAACACACAATGACACAAGCGATCAGGACATGATGCAAATGTTGTGTAATGGCTGATTGGTGTCGGACGTCACTTAATCCAAACACGTTCATTCAATGTGGGGACATTTTTTTTTCAAAATTATTATTTTTTTTTTACAAGAATGTTGTTACTCCATGAGGCATGTAACCAAAAGTAAACAAAGCAATGCCGGTCAGGGCTTAACATAGAAACGGTTCCATCGATTGATAAAGTTTTATTTCCCGAAAATGCGCTTAACTTGAGCTTAAAATAGTAACAATTACGAATCATGTTCCAAATGCGGCTAGGACAATATTGAAATTTTTGCTTATACAAATTTGACCAATTTTTTTTAAAAAGTGAATATTTTTAGACCTAATGCGCGTGCTTGCTTAGACAATACAACAGCAGCAGCACACACAAACACACGCACACATACACAAAACAACAATAAAAAAAGACGGGGAATCATTGAAATTTATATACCCGTATTTAATTGTTGTGACCTAATATTTATATATATTATGATATGATTTCAGATACATGTATCATGCATAGTCAAATGTTAATATTTTATTTATTGCTTTAGGTCTAATTGAGAGATGGGAATTAGGCATTCCATTCTCAGAACTAATATATCTTCATGAAAATAACAGCATTGGATAAAATGACTAAATAATAACACTGCCAAGAATTTAATTATATTATTATCACAAGGCTCGTGAAAACGTCATCATAAGACATATAAAAGTATTTTATCCCTTGTCTTCCACATATATGTTGCCAGAAAGTTTATGTCCAAAATAACTGCAGGTCTTCAAACAAATTAGTTATTTTTCTATAAGCATATCAGTTGAATTATTCATATTGGAAAACCATATACATTTTTACTATTATTTTAAATATGAGCATTGATTTAGCCAACACCAGAAAGAGGCGGGAATCTCCTGTTTAGTCACGTGACATGGCACATGACAATAATCGACCTGGTCAGATACAAATGACAAAGATGTTTATTCAGGTTCCATGGCTGTGATGTCCATGTGAAGGGAAAAAACTAAAGAATCAAAAAGGAAAGGAGACTGGTTTATAGAAATAGCTATTACTAATGTCCAATTACGGAACTGAACTATACGATCTATCTATCTATCTATCTATCTATCTATCTATCTATCATCTATCTATCTATCTATCTATCTATCTATCTATCTATCTATCTATCTATCTATCTATCTATCTATCTATCTATCTATATATATATATATATTAGGGCTGTTATCGATTAAATTAAATGTGATATCATTATATGATAATATACCTTATCCCAGATTCATTCAATATTTAACGTCCTAAAAGTAAACCAAGTTTATTTGCTAGATACATAAATAATATAGTTCTAGATCTAGACCTATAAACTGTCTAGAATAAACCAAAATAAATTCCCGAAAACATGAAAAAAAAAAAATCCAAATAACGCAAATACTGATGCTAAGTTCAAGATCTACATATTGTTAATTTACTAATGTTATTTAGTGCAAACTGTGCTATCACATTGCTTTTTTAGGTCACAAAATATTTCCGAAATGTAAAAATGTAACAAT
This sequence comes from Radix auricularia, assembly GCA_002072015.1. Classification (NCBI taxonomy): domain Eukaryota; kingdom Metazoa; phylum Mollusca; class Gastropoda; family Lymnaeidae; genus Radix; species Radix auricularia. The sequence goes on along the minus strand of MUZC01004798.1, from coordinate 139,125 downwards.
GAAAAGAAGAATTTTAGTTGAAGCAAGTTGAAGCAGACACAAATTTCATATTAAATTCAATCGCTTCAAAAGCGTGTGCGGTGGTTTACTTTGAGGGCGTGTGTCACTCTTAAATATTTATAGAAAGTGTTTTACTTGAATGTATATTTTAAACTAATATAGTTTTCGTATTGCTAAGACGGGTTATATACAAATGTGTTCCCTAAGTGCGTCACTACTAAATATGTACAGAGAGAGGGAGAGAGATTGCACGAGAGTGGGATACAAAGAGAGATTGATAGAGAGATAAAGATAAAGATACAGTTATAAGGACTGACAGTCGGATGGACTGATAAAAATTGAGACAGCTAGAGAGACAAGCAGATAGCAGATATTAATTTCCCTTGTTAGCTGAAACCATTATTTTTTTTATTTTTGTTCTCGTGTGAATAAAAGCATGAATCCTAGTGACTTGCGTGAACATTCAACATTTGGCCTAACAATCCGTTCGCAACCTAAGTCACCTGAGAGTCCCGCCGCCCCCCACCACACACACACACACAGACATACGCTGTGATCACTGGATGAATTCTGGCTAACTCTATGTCCAAAATGAATTTAGCTAACTGAGCTAATCAGACCTGGTACTTTGGTTCAACACCGATGTGGCTGATTGGTCAGTTGCCAACTAAGTGAGCGTGTACGGTGAGGTACCCCTCAATGTGGCTGATTGGTCAATTGCCAACTAAGTGAACTTGTACGGTGAGGTACCCCTGAATGTGGCTGATTGGTCAGTTGCCAACTAAGTGAGCGTGTACGGTGAGGTACCCCTCAATGTGGCTTATTGGTCAATTGCCAACTAAGTGAACTTGTACGGTGAGGTACCCCTGAATGTGGCTGATTGGTCAGTTGCCAACTAAGTGAACTTGTACGGTGAGGTACCCCTGAATGTGGCTGATTGGTCAGTTGCCAGCTAAGTGAACGTGTACGGTGAGGTACCCCTCAATGTGGCTGATTGGTCAGTTGCCAGCTAAGTGAGCGTGTACGGTGAGGTACCCCTGAATGTGGCTGATCAGTATAACATTGTGAATGACTTGGACGTCTGGTAACGTGGCTCGACGTTTTACTGGCTACGACCAGCGCCGGACATTAGACGGGGGAATACTGGATCATGTCCTCGATCCCTTCAAGGCTAATCACTAAAGTAGCCAGTGATTAATTGAATAAAGGGACACAGGAAAGAATTGGGCCAAACATGAGTATCCGTGAGTGTCCCTTGTCCACGCTCTCAGACCCAATCCCATAATTGTTAGTGTCGACCCTAGACAGAGACCAACATTCTGGCTTTTGTTGAGAGAGGAACTCATGCTTTCGTGAATAAAAGTATATAGCAATTATTTAATATTCTATATTGAAATTGACACGATGTCAATTCATCGTTAAAAAATTCGTGTTACTGAAGCTCTAATTATTTAATGTAGTTTAAGCTCATTCACATTGAAATGTTGGCTCATTCAGATTATGATTGGCAGGATCATACATTTCATAGAAAATTGTCTTGATTGATGATTATATATATATATATAATAACAATAATAGTTTAATATTGGTTTAAATTTGAGAATTACACCTTTAAGTGGTTTGTTAAATTACTCGGCTTCTTCTTAAATTTTCTTAGCTGGAATCGGAGGGAGCAAGATGTGGAGTTACTATTTAGTGGTGGGGAAAGGGTTTAGGTGGGGGTATTTTGTGATGGGGTTGGTGATGTTTTCTGATGGGGAGCGCAGTGTTAAGTTTTGTGGTGTGGAGGGCGACGTTTTATGACGAGGGGTGAGCGGTATTTCATATTGGCGAAGGGCAATGTTTTGTTGTGTGGGAGGGTGTTGTTGGGCGCTTGGAAAATTGTTTAATGACAGGCGAGGGAGGTGTAGCGTGTAGTGGAGGTATATGTGTGGCAGTGCAGGCACAAACTAATAAGCCATATTTTGGGTCAAATTTACATTTGAAAAGTAAGAATATCTATCACGATACAAAAATAACAGTGGCCATTTGTTTACCGCCAACACCACGATAATATAAATTCACCGACACGTCCTCACACAGAATGATATTTGCATATCATTGTTCAATAGTTTTATTTACGTCGTCTTGAGAAAATGTTCGTGCCTCCCGAATGAGAACGTCTGACGAGGCCACAATATTATCTCCATATTTTCATCAAAGCCACAACGTATTCGTCTAGACTAATTTTTATCGTTTTCCAATATTTTGACCTTCTTGTCTCTGCTTCCTATCAGAGTAGTTCCACGAGTGCGCTGGACAGTTGTATCGAGACTCAAAATTCAGTCACGGGATCGTTTCCCTGTGCTGGCAATTGGTAACCCTTCGGGTAGATGAGGCTCGTTAATCTTGGCTGATACTTCATCCAGGAGAAGGAAATTCTGACTTCAAAAACCTCCGCTGCCTTTCGGCTACACCCACAACCCGGGAAACGCTAAGGGAGTAAACCCTGACAGAAAAACGGAAATGGAGCACTTACAGGCGATCTATACATAAAAGTTAGTTACATTCCGGCAACTCCTGCAACGCCAATGGCGCCAAGCTGCATCGACGCAAGTAGTTTCATTTGGTACACCATTGACGTGGAGAGTGGGGATATGCTGTATGGGCAGCAGCTAATTCTACAAAATACCCGCCCAGGCTTGCATCACTTCTGGAGAGGACACTCCAATGTCAACGCAAGGTGTCGACAATGCACGGGAAGCAGCAGTTACTGGTTATAAGTCAAAGCTCAATTGACGTAGAGCTAGGCGCCAGGGGCTGCTTCCGACGGTGGGAGAGACTACCAATGTCTCACTGGACAGCTACCGCCCACCTCAAACTGGGCAGGCCCCCAGTCAAATAGGTGCTATCCCATCATGGCCTGCTTTCACCACTGGGTGCCTGGAGATTAGAGTACCACTCAAAAAGTAGGCCACTAAGACGTGCACCAAGAAATACAAAAAAGAAAAAGAAGACCCCAGATCTTCCAATCGCGAGCTTGAACGTGAGGACTATGAGTCCCGGCATCACTGATGACCTGCAGTCAATAAACGACATGCGGAATAATTGATAGAGAGCTCAACATACTAAAGATTAACATCGCATGCCTTCAGGAAACTTGGCTCAATAAAAGAAATAAATTACACCTTCTTCTGGCAAGGTGGTTAAGAAACACTTCTCCCATCCATTGAACCCCCGTCATCAGGCACGAAAAGGATCGCCACTCTAAGATTCAGAACTGCTGCGGACCCAGAAATCATCCTTATTTCGTACGCCTCAACTCTCTGTTCAACCCCGGAAGAGAAGCACCAATTCTTTGGAGCTTTAAACCAGGTAATTGACACCATCCACAAAGGAGAGGCAGTCTACCTCCTTGGAGATTTCAATGCTGGAGGGGGGAGCGAACACGAAGCCTGGCCCACCTGCCTTGGTCTTTTTGGAAGGGGAAAGATAAATGAGAATGGATGGATGCTGCTGACACGAAGCTTGTGTGCAAGATTTAGAAGTGAGACTTGAGTTGTGTGTCTGATTGCCAACATGTGATTAAGTGAACATAATCGGCAAGTGGGCCAGGCTACGTGTGCGCTCCCCACTCCAGCATTGAAATCTCCTAGCATATTATACAAGATAGGCCGACATTTGACGCTAAGTTTCCCTCCTGTCTTAGAGCAGACCTCTATACTCAATTAAATTATATTTAGTTACTAATTATATGAGGAAAAAAAAAACTTGAAGTTTAGATACTTTTAAATAATTGAATTTAAATATCTTTATGTTTGTATTAAATATATATTTTTTAACTTGAGACTTTAGCAAATTTTAAATCCTTTATATTAACGTCACCTTTTGTCTCTCTATCTGTCGTGGTCCCGCCCGTCCGCGGACAAAACAAAACAAAATGACCCACTTCCCATGATCCTATCGAGCTGAAATCTGGAATATAGACTTGTGTCACCTAAAATATATTGTATTAAAAGGTAAGATCGATAAACTATACGGTAATTAAATTATATATCTAAATAGTCTGTGTAGTCGTATTCTATTAGTTGACCTCCACGGGGCACTAGTTTCACTCCAGCCCTGGATGTCACAGGGGTCTGTCACGGTCTGTCACGGTCTGTCGCGCGGTGCGTATTATATTGGACATAATCAATACCGAACTGCAATAAAAGCGAGGCTTAATAAAACATTTTGAAGATTTATCCTTTGTTAAAATTTTATTGTGCCACGCTCCGATCAGGATCTTCTAGTGCACGTGGAATAATTATGATTGCGCCCTGCTTAGCGTCAGTCATCCTTCAGGTCGCTTTCCTTGATCAATGTTGCGTCTCCTCTGACAAGAATGAAATACGCCACTTAAGTATTTGAGGAACAATAGCGTTTTATAAGGCAGCAGAGCACATCCCGAATTCACTTTCGTTCCCGCCAGCTTTTCTGAAGTCCTTATATTCTTTCTGTTATCTAACTAATCTGACCTTAAAATAGAAGCCTTAAAGGTCTCAATGACAGACAAATCAACAATCAGAGATAACACAACACAAGGTGGCACATCTTACAGGAAAACACATTAAAAAAAAATAAAAAGCGGTATTTAAAGGAATAAAAATAGAATGTGTGCTTGTGTGTGTGTGTGTGTGTATGTGTGTGTGTGTGTGTCTGTGTGTGTATGTTTGTGTGTTCAAATAAATTGAAATATACACACACGAATCGTTTATTTTAAATAAATAGAATTGGTGTGAGTGATCAGCTTCCCAAAATCCTGGTTTAGCTACAATTGAATCTCTACGGCATATGACAAAATGCGCAAGAATTAACCAAACGATCGCGATGTGAATGTAGTTCCATTCCGGGAGACACTTTGCCATACAAAAGCCCTTCCATATGATTAGTCACTCACTAAAAAATTTAAAGTGCGACCGGCATTGTCGTGGTCTTGCCACAGCTTTCAGGAAGTAATGTGCTACAGCAACACGCACGTTGTCACCGTGAGTGCTCACACAGACTTGCGCTATACTTTCACTAACGTCCATAATAAGCGCGTCTTGGGGGACACTACAGGGCTTGGCATTGAGGGACAATACTGGGCTGGGCATTGAGGGACACTACTGGGCTGGGCATTGAGGGACACTACAGGGCTGGGCATTGAGGGACACTACAGGGCTGGGCATTGAGGGACACTACAGGACTGGGCATTGAGGGACACTACTGGGCTGGGCATTGAAGGGACACTACTTGGCTGGGCATTGAGGGACACTACTGGTGCTGGGCATTGAGGGACACTACAGGGCTGGGCATTGAGGGACACTACAGGGCTTGGCATTGAGGGACACTACAGGGCTGGGCATTGAGGGACACTACAGGGCTGGGTATTGGTCGATGCTACAGTACTCGGCATTAAGGAATACTACACTACAGCACTCGGCATTGAGGAATACTACACTACAGGGCTGGGTATTGTGGGACAAGCTCATAGGTTTACCAGAATATGCTGTAGCAAAGCCATAGCCACCGCTAATGAAAACTACCTGATAACAGCTAGGCACTCATCACCAAAATGAGATATGACCACTGCCACACACGTAGTTATTTGAATAGTCTTGATACGAGCAGGGATATCGGCTTAAAATGTGGAGGACAGGCTTGAACACCTGCTGACGGGTGTCCGGCGGCCGTCCAGTATATTGATATATCAGTTCCAATAACTGTTGAATTTTATCTTAATTGCGATGCCCGATGACGAGGCTTGCCAATAAAATCGTTAGCCGGGAACGAACATTTGGAATAAACAGAAGATAGTGTTACATATTTAGCCGAGCTTCCACCTATCCATATTGAGGTTCATGGCTTAGTTTACTTGACCAATAAAAAATGTTTGGTTTAGAACCTTATTACACTAAACAGTGCTGCTTGTTCTAAATTTACGTTGAAAAACATTTTTACAGAAACCATGTTTCTATGGTTTTTACAAATATATTTATTTTTATATTAATGATAAAATAAACTATATTGTTGTAAATAAAATACGAGACCATAATATGTGTTTCATGATTTCAAAGTACGCTAGATGTCATGGGGTTTCACCATGCTGAACGTTGCTAACCTTGACTAGTCTACTCCACGCCCAAGAATCTCCCCCTTCCCAATTATCTAGTTATTCAGGACATGTGTTCATGATCCAATATTTTATACGATCGATTACTGAAGATGGAATAATCAATATATCGATTAGGGTCTCTGTTAATTATTTGCAAAGAAACATTTCTTGTATGAATGTCCCTTATTTCCTGGCTCTGAAAAAAAACGACCCGTTTTAACGGTTCTAAAACCAGTGTGAAATTGTCAAAATATTATACATGTATCCAAGTCATTTGTAATTTGATTATTTAATTGAAATTTTTTTGGAAAATGATCATATTGGGGAGAGAAATTTTAAACAATTTTAATGTGATCTGTGTGGAATTTTCTTTTTACAATTTAGTGTTGTAACTTTTGTTAGTAACAGGGACATTTATTTATGTTACCTGCAATATTGGATTACTAGTTAGTTTTTTTTTCAAATGATATCCCTGGAAACCAGGTATACAAGATGGTAGTTACAATATTTGAGATCCCACGAATAAATCTTTCATAATGTGCCATGCTGGCATAGTTTTATTCTCGATTCGTGCTATTTATTTTTATGTTCACGCCGAAAATTTTTGTTTATTTTTTCACCGTTGTGACAACGCAAATGCTCAGTTCGACATTTGCACATCCTCCTCAAGTCTGCATTATGGAACAACACTCGACCGTACATTCGGTAAAAGGCTGAAACTGCCACGAGTGCTTTCCTCTAAGCCACCCCCCGTCCCGCCATTTGCTTCTTTTCAAATTGTTTTTTTTTTATTCCGCCCACTTCTGTTCTTTACATCCCCTTCTCTTGAATTTAAATAAAAAAATGTTTGCAGTGTTTATACTGGGGCAAGTATGATGGCCTCCTTTTTAACGTTTCCTGCGTCATTCTACCGCTCGCTTGTGTCATCTTGTTTTCCTCCTGATATTTGCTCGCTAAGAGTTTTTTTCTTCTTCTCGATGCTGTTTTTTCTTCTTTCTTTAATTTGTCAGTGTGTTTGTTCTTATTTAACTCAGCCTTCCCTTCATTTGTCTTAACGAAAGGTCCTCTTGAATTAAAATGGGAATGTAAACAAAACGGGATCACCAAAAAAAAATTATTCAAGTGTGCGATGGGAGACGTGCACAAACAAATGTATTTATTTTATGTCTTGAATGGAATAATTGCACACTGGGCTGTACATAACAGATCAATGAAGCAATAAATGTAAAACTGTAAGAAACGGTAAAGTGTTGCTTCGAATTTTCTGATCCTAACGATACATCTCCAGATATTATTGACGTCATAACAAGAACGTATTCTTACCAGAAAATGGCGCCGTAATAAGTAAGTAATAACCAAACAATTTCTAATACAAAGTGATTGTTTCTGTGTACTTAGTAGCAACGCTTCTTCTCCCCCAACCGCTCATCACATGACCAGGAATATAAGGTTAACATAATTATAGTTTAACCAAACTCCAATGTTCCACAAATAAGAGTTTAACGCCCAAGATAGAAGAGAACCTTACTACTTCCATCTTCACTTTGAAACATTTACTGACCCAGCTATAGCTCAGAGTCCATACATTGCCCCTATGAACTTCAAATGACATCCCAAAGATATATTTATACATTTACAGTTTCAAAAATCGAGCAAACTATCAGAATATTGGAGAATGCTACCATAAATAGCTTGAAACCGAAGGTTATTAAAGCAAAGACCAGTACGTTGTCTTCATTTTCATAAATATTTTCTTCATGCAGGTCGATAGCCCAAAGTTGTATCACATGAGCAAAGTTCCCTCTAAAGTTCGTGGGTCTATGTGCACAGAAAACTGAGCGTGAGGTTGCACAGCAAAATTTTTGTGTAATATTAGACCAAATTTGCTGCGAGGTAATTCTTAACTGCTGCATGGCATTGATCAGATGTCTGAACGGCTGGGTAGCCGCGCAGCTTAAAGGGAACGTTGCACATGACCATGATAAGCGCCGTTTCCTCGTCTGAGGATAAAAGAAATAAAGCCGCGTGTAAAACTGATATGTCATGGCAGTGATCTTCCCCTGATTGCACTCCGTCAAATCTCAGCTCCACCAACCACGAATTTTGAGCATAGACGGAAGAAAGCGGACGCATATTGTTCAAAGATTGATGCATATAATTTATATAATATATATATATATATATATATATATATAGGGGCGCGGTGGTCTAAGTTGTAGCGAGCTGGACTACCGAACCACTGCAAGAACTCGAGTCGTGAGTTCGAGCCGTGGTACTGGCAAATCCCCGAGGCATTGCGCTAACCTTAAAATCCCCTGCTCGTTAGTGGTCAATGAAACTTGTGAACGCTACTTCACATGCTCCCATGGGCCTTCATGGTCTGTAAGGGATTATTTATTTATATATAGATATATAACAGCGTTATATAACTAGCCCAGTTTCATAGACATATTAAAGCTCAATACAAAATAATTAATATTTGGTGGATTGATAAAGGCAGGGTATTCAGATATCAGTTAATCTGTTAAACTACTTTCAACAACTCTGAACAGTCACGTCTACGACGAAAACATTATTTTGGCCATGCGACTAGAGCAACCTTAAAGCTCATCATTCCGCTTTATCAAGACACTTTATTCTAGTTCCATGAAACATCGTTGGGCAATCATCTTAGCCATTGAGAATGCACTTGTCTCATTTCTTCTTGTTTAATCAGCCACCTGTCCTATGCCTGTCATATCTTTCGTGTACATTTCTCTTTTGGGACAACAGTTCTGACAACCGTGGCACTAGATGGAGTGAGGACAACGCTAAATACCTTGGATTTACTCTCAACTTTATACCAAAGTGTTTTCAGGTCGAGGATGGCTTCAATTTCCCGCGCATAATTGTCTGTATCTTTCTACCTGCTTTCTATCTGCACGTTTCTAAGAGAGACTGAGCACTCTGTGTGTTGTGTCCGTCACTTTGGGATTCGTCTTGTAGCGTCGATAACTCAGACTTTTGTTTATTATATATATATAAACACCCAGTGGTGTGGTTCTGTATGTTTGTAATAACGCAAGCGATGTACGACAGTCTACAGCAGTTAGTTTAGTTGAAACGCTGAGGAGCGATGTACGACAGTCTACAGCAGTTAGTTTAGTTGAAAAATCGTGTTTTGATGAGCGCTGTAAAAATATTTAATATGATGACGTCATTGTTTGGTGTGCATCGGTACGCAAAATACAACCCCTATTATTATTATTAAATAAATACTTTGCGTACATTTCAGAAAGTTTAATAATTCGTATTTATCAAAAAAGGACAAGTTAGTTGGTCTTTAAAAAAAAGGTTGGCGCCTTAGGCGCCCAAAAAACGGGGGCGCCGCAGGCGCCACGGCGCCTGGCACAATCTAGTTTTATAATATTCCCCTAAAGCATCTAAGTGCCAAATCTAATTAAAAACCAAATTTATATTTGAGAAAATAACGAGCTTGGGAGTGTTATGAAATTTCTTCCACAAATGAATGGCGCTGACAAAAAAGTTTTGTGTTCAGTGATCTAAGAAATTTAACATGTCACTGTTAAATATTCCCTATGAATGTGGTGAATGCCTTGAATGTTAGGGTTGGCACCGAAGTATTAACCAGATGTCGGTGTTTTCCCTAGTGTCGTTAACTTAAATTGGGCAAAAATCTCTATCATTTCTCAAGACAGAAATCTCAATCATTAAGACAAAAATCTCAATAATTAAGACATAAATCTCAATCATTAAGATAAAAATCTCAATCATTAAGACATAAATCTCAATCATTAAGACAGAAATCTCAATCATTAAGACAGAAATCTCAATCATTAAGACAGAAATCCCAATCATTAAGAGAAAAATCTCAATTATTAAGATAGAAATGTCAATCATTAAGACATAAATCTCAATCATTAAGACAGAAATCTCAATTATTAAGACAAAAATCTCAATCATTAAGACAGAAATGTCAATCATTAATACATAAATCTCAATCAATTACCACAGTCTCCAGCACCGCTCTAGATGACATCCCAGATATGCCACTCATGGAAGAATTTGATGTCGTGCCCACTCAGGAAGAGCTGAGCAAAGCAATTGACAGTCTAGCTTGTGGAAAAGCGCCTGGGAATGATGGAATACCACCAGAGGTTCTAAAGAGTGGCAAGACAGCTTTACTCCAACCATTGCACGAGATTCTGTCCCTCTGCTGGGAACAGGGCTACATCCCCCAAGACCTAAAGGATGCAAATATAGTGACACTATATAAAAACAAAGGTGATAGGTGATTGCAATAATTATCGAGGCATTTCACTCCTTAGTATTGTAGGAAAGACCTTTGCCCGCGTTATACTAACACGTTTACAAAGCCTAGCATCCCGCGTCTATCCAGAATCTCAGTGTGGTTTCCGGTCCGGTCGGTCTACCATAGACATGGTGTTCTCTATACGACAGCTACAGGAAAAATGCAGAGAGCAGCAGATGCCACTATACATTGCATTTGTGGACCTTACAAAAGCCTTCGACTTAGTCAGTCGCAACGGGCTATTCCAAATACTGGCAAAAATTGGCTGTCCCCCTCACCTACTTGCCATCATCAGACAGTTCCATGAAAATATGCTTGGCACAGTGCAATTCGATGGAGCTAAGTCAGAGGCCTTCCCTGTCAGCAGCGGAGTTAAACAAGGATGTGTACTCGCACCAACACTCTTCGCAATATTCTTCTCTGTACTTCTTCGATACGCATTCAAGGATAGCAGTGAGGGAATCTGGTTACATACCAGAGCTGATGGAGGACTTTTCAACACTGCCCGCCTCCGAGCCAAGACCAAAACGACGGATGTCCTAATTCGAGAGCTACTATTTGCGGATGATGCGGCACTAACAGCACATACAGAATCTGATTTGCAAAAACTCGTGTCAAGCTTCTCCAATGCCTGCAAAGAATTTGGTCTGCAAATCAGCTTGAAAAAGACAAACATAATGGCCCAAGACACTCAACCTCCTCCTACCATAAATATCGATAATGAAAACTTGGAGGTTGTGGACAGCTTCACCTACTTGGGATCCAAGGTCTCCAATACACTGTCCATTGAAGAAGAAATAAACAGCAGAATTGGCAAGGCAGCCGCAACAATGGCTAAACTAAATAAGCGGGTTTGGCAAAACACCAAGCTAACGGAGAAAACCAAACTGTGCGTCTATCGAGCCTGTGTCATCAGTACATTACTATATGGGAGCGAGACATGGACCACTTATACATCACAAGAGCGTAAGCTTAACAGCTTCCATTTGAGATGCTTGCGCCGCATTCTTGGCATTAAATGGCAAGAAAAGGTGCCTAATAGTGAGGTCCTAACGCGTGCCAATACCCAAAGCATGTTCTCAATTCTTAGTGAAAGACGCCTGAGGTGGCTAGGACATGTCAAAAGAATGAGCCCCGGCCGCATCCCGAAGGACCTCCTATATGGTGAACTTGCTTCAGGAAAGAGGAAAACAGGTCGCCCACGCTTGCGATTTAAAGATGTCTGTCAAAGAGACATGAAAGCAGCCAAAATACATACAAGTGACTGGGAGTGTAAGGCAGAAGACCGATCTACGTGGCGCACAGTTGTCAAAGAGGGCGTCATAATAGCCGAGGAGCGAAGAATGGAGGAGGCTGCAGACAGAAGAGCTAGGAGAAAGGCCAAAACATTTGGAAGCACAGAACTCGTGTGTAAAAACTGTGGCAAAGACTGTCACTCAAGGATAGGACTGCACAGCCACTCGAGAAAATGCAACCCAACCCAACGGTGATGCACCATCGTCTCGCGAGACGGAAGGATGCCGATTGAAATCTCAATCATAAAGACATATATCTCAATCATTAAGACATAAATCTCAATCATTAAGACAAAAATCTCAATCATTAAGACA
>MUZC01004798.1:90873-116028 GCA_002072015.1 Radix auricularia | reverse complement strand
TGTGTGTGTACGTGCGAGTATGTGTGTGTACGTGCGAGTATGTGTGTGTGTACGTGCGAGTATGTGTGTGTACGTGCGAGTATGTGTGTGTGTACGTGCGAGTATGTGTGTGTACGTGCGAGTATGTGTGTGTGTACGTGCGAGTATGTGTGTGTACGTGCGAGTATGTGTGTGTGTACGTGCGAGTATGTGTGTGTACGTGCGAGTATGTGTGTGTGTACGTGCGAGTATGTGTGTGTACGTGCGAGTATGTGTGTGTGTACGTGCGAGTATGTGTGTGTACGTGCGAGTATGTGTGTGTGTACGTGCGAGTATGTGTGTGTACGTGCGAGTATGTGTGTGTGTACGTGCGAGTATGTGTGTGTACGTGCGAGTATGTGTGTGTGTACGTGCGAGTATGTGTGTGTACGTGCGAGTATGTGTGTGTGTACGTGCGAGTATGTGTGTGTGTGTGTGTACGTGCGAGTATGTGTGTGTGTACGTGCGAGTATGTGTGTGTGTACGTGCGAGTATGTGTGTGTGTGTACGTGCTAGTATGTGTGTGTGTACGTGCGAGTATGTGCAAATGAGCATGACTATTGACCCTTGCTAGGGTCGACCAATCAGTTTATGGTTTGGAAAGCCAAGGTAGTTGACAGATGGCCAACAATGGTTCTAGCTTTCACTTGCATTGTTCCTTTACAGAATAACATGTTTTTGGTAGTGTAGCGGTTATCGCGTCCGCCTTAGACGAGGAAGATTCTGGGTTCAAGCCTCAGCGAAATTTTTTTTTTCATTTTTAAAAATGTGTGTTTGTACCCGTTCTTTTCCCCTCTTTTTTCCGGTACATGGCTGATCGCAGTTAATGTTCGGCAAGCTAGGGTGTTAAGGGTTTGTGCGCATGTAGATAACCACAATGCGAATGTCTCGAGATCAACAATGCGTCGGTGGTTCACTCGCGCTGTTCTAATTTTTCATGCTGTAGTTTGTGTCCGTTCTTTCCCCACTGTCTTTGCACTAACCATGATCAAGTCTGCGGCGCATGTGACGCCGCGGGGTGTATCTAGTATAATATTACATTCCGGTTAGCTGGCAATAAGATATCCGTTATTTTTAGACGAGACTATGCCTTGTATTATTAACACTTTAGAAAGCTACATTGTTATCATCTAAGTACGCTAACAGGCCTCTAGTTGCTAGGCAACGTGTTGATCTGTCAGCCAATGCTACACTCTACAAAACACAAAATTTAAGCGATATTATCTGTTCAAAATGAGTATTTTTAAAGTAACTAAGAGGGTTTGGTGTTTGTTTTTTTTTAAATCAGAAAAATGAATTATTCTAAACAGGGTGAGTTTAGTAAATAAATAAAGCTGTCGAGAAGGGGTGGTCTCTACTGTTGAGTTCCTCCCCACCTCAATTTTAGAACCTTTACATATTTTAGAACCGTTGAGGGTAGGGGTAGGTCCATCAACGCAACAGGGACGCTGTCCTTGAGATGGACAAAGATCCATGATGGAACATGGAATATTTTATAGAATTAGAAATAGGTTAGCACGTGAAAGTTGGTCGAACGTTCTCGAAGTCATGCATGTCAGCGCGTGATAAACAGTTGGTACACGCCACTGACCAATCAGATGAGAACGGTCCGCTGACCCACGCGGGGCCAGGGGTCCCTAAATACTGGACCCAAACCTTACAGCAGTCTCTCTCTCAGAATATTCGTAGTACACCAGGTCTGCAGTGTGACGGGCGAATAAGAGTTGAGCCTAGCTGAAAGTTTGTTTCAGCTAGTTAGGAGTTAGTACTAGTTAGTACTAAGTTAGTTAGAAGGAGCTAGTCAGTACTTAATTAGTACTAGTAAGTTGTACGAAGTTGCAGTAAGTTGTGAAGCCAGTGGAGTGGCGAGAAACCATTAAGCTACAATCTCAGACAGGAGACGTGCTGAGATCTGGAGCGAAGAAGGGGACAAGGTGGTCTTGCCTTCACACGTGGGAACCCTTGCAGTCGATGACCATCCTTGCGAAGCAGCCGACTGCCAATCATCCTGCACGGCTGACAGGTTGACCCATACTGACCACGGGACCGGACTGCGCTACGCGTGATTGGCCAGAGCATCGCAGTATAGCCAGTATCTATGGCCACGCCCATTCCACGAGGGAAGTTGGGCATAGTAGTTAGCTATTTGTATTATTGTTAACGACGTATATATCTTTTAAGCTTCATATGTTTATTTATTAATTTATCATGTATATATGAATATGTATATAAATGTATTAAATGTTTATCTCTGTATATATACACAGAGGCGTAGGTTATTAATGATTATTATTTGTATGTGAACTTAGAGTTATATACAATATAGTATAATAGCCAGTGGAAAACCCTAGACATAGTATTCAACATTGGGGGCTCAGCATTTGTGCGAGCACCCAGTGGCTCGACAAACGAGTAAGGTCGTGGAGTTGACCACGACCTGAAACTGACAACTCCTGGCAAGGAATGCCGAAGTCCGATATGTTAGGTCTTAGGTGGTAGTCACACATGATTACAGTCGCTGTACGGATCTTAGGCAAAGCATTTAGATGTAATGCCGATGAGGAAAACCAAAGTACCCGTTGAGGGTCGGGTTACTCAGAAGCGACCGTTTCGTCCCCCTAAATTAGTTAGCAATGCCACTGAGCGGAGCCGGTTTAGGGCTAGAAGCGCCAGCACGGATTAGCAAAAGGTACCGCTAGGAACGCATTGGACACCAGCTCTGAGGAAATCTTCCAGTGGGCAGTGGGGGTTAAACCCTAGTTAGGTTATTGATGATCCCCCGCACTGCGGCGGTCCTAACCATTGAGACTCGCAAGCTTTGCCGGGGGGGCACCTAAGTGATAGCGAGTCGAAGTAGGGAAAAGTCCACACCAACTTCGGGAGGTCAACTTAGTGGGAGGCGTTTTCGATCTAGTTTCCTGTGCGCCTAGGTGGCCGCTTCTAGAAGCGACCACTCGGGGTGGGGGGTGCTTCTCAGCTTTTACACCCCTTAGGGGACCAGAAAGCTGAGGGGGTTTTCCGGGAAGCCCCACGAAAAGTGCAGGTTCGGGACTGCCGACTTTCTTTCTCATGTAGGATTTCAGTAAATAAAGATATGACCGGTGGCAATTATTAAGTAGTTATGCGCCGTTGATAAACGTCCTGTCAGATGTTAAAACATTCACTCATTCAAAATTATATCAAAACACAACTTTTAAACATATGTTTTTTAATAGTAACAAATATTTTACAATACTGTTTGAGTGCGTGAAATTCTTTACCCAGATATTTGGTTAAAATATGAGAAATATTTTTTTTTTTAATCCCAAGCAAGTGATCAGCCATACATTGAGTCTTTCACCTGTCTTTATTGGACTACTTCAAGATTAATTATTGCATGAGAAAAACAATTTAATTAAAAAATAATATTTCCTGGACATATGGTTTTATATCTAAATAATGATAAGAATTAATGTCTCAAAATAATTTTACAGCATCTGGTTATTGCTAGAAGTCGGCGAATCGTAAAAATTTAGTTTTAAATTTAAATTATTTCACACCCGATTATCAGCAATGTCAACTTTATTTTATTTAAATCGCGCCACATAACAGAAAATGCTCCCCTAAAAAATTTTCTTCATAAATTATATAGAATTGGTGACTAGTCAAACTGCACACTTGTATTTTACATAACGACACAAAATTTAAGCTTTGATTCTGTCCCATTAAATAATTTGTACATTTTTTTCTTTCCAAATACTTGAAATTGAATATATGCTTTGCTAATAGTAATTGCTTACAATCTTGTTTGGACATAACAACACAGTGAATGTCACTTAAACAACCAATAAATATGAGACTTAACTAAAAGTATTTATTATGTTCAATATAATACGCACCACGCGACAGACACCTGTGACTTTGAGGGCTGGAGTGAAACTACAGTGACAATTGGAGGTTAGCTATAGCAGACGGCTACGTATGCTACATAGAGATAAAATCAAATTTCATTAATTTAATTACGGCAATTTCGATCGATCTGCAATTTTGAAACAATGCATTGTTAGGTGACATAAAAGTAAGTGCAAAATTTCAGCTCGTCGGGATCACGGTATACGGGTGGGTTTTTTTTACGTTTGTGTTTCCACGATAGACAGAGAGAGAGAGAGAGAGGGGTACTGCCCAGGCGGGGAATTTAATATAAGGGATTTAATAATGACACAAGGTTATAAATTTAAAGTTATCTTAATTCGTACTCTTGTTAGCCCATACTAAACTGAAATATATTTTTTTTTATCTATTAGAACTGAACTGAACTGAACTGTCCCTTAACCCGACGCTGGGTCGTTGGGGCACCATTTTGAGCTGCGCACTATCTCATGCCAAGTGTAACGGTTCTGAGCTGCCTTCTGGGAATCGCTGTTGAGTTAGTATAACCGTCATATGGTGTGTCTAGGGCAAGAAATGCTTGGCGGCGCCCATCCCTCTCCAAGCTTAACCACAGCCGGTTTCCTCCTTATCGGTGGCCCGCCTTGGTCGTGGACACGTAGCCGTTGAGTTCGCATGTGAACTCGTCCGCCCTGGCGGTGCTCCAACTAGGAAGTCGTACGCCCAGTGGTGCCGTGTCAGCACCACCCCCTCACGGGGTTTAGCCGGTCAGCTGAGACCGTTGCCCGGGGTGTGGCGCTGGGAGCCACACGTGAGAGTTTCGAGAGATGGACGAGGACCAGTGAGCTTGACCACCCGAGGGTGCAGCTGTCACAGCGTCAAAAGGTACTACCTCTGCCCAGCGCTCTCTACAACCCCCATTAGATAACATGAATTTAGCCAAATGGACAGTTTTTGTTATTTTTTATCTCCATTTACGTGTACCCAGTCCGCACCGCCAAATGTTTCATGACAGCATTATACTTTTAGACAGTCAAAATTCAAGAGAATGTTTGATCAATAAACATAGAACAACATGCTTTAAAAAAATAATCATCATATTTTATTTTTAACGGTGATTGTGTGAACGCATGGAAGTAAATTTGATTTAAAAAATATTTTTTTGACAATCGAAATTATAAATTTTAAATTTATTTAAAATTTCCTTAAGAGGACTTAGCTGGTTAAAATTATGGAATATTCAATAACTAAACATACTTTTTTTTCAAAGTATTTTTTAATGAAAAATTGATAACAGAGTTTTATTAAATGAAAAAAATGGGGCGAGGGGTAAAAAGGCTGTTCTTTTTTTCTGCTTTATATGTGATATGTTTAAGGTAGGCTGAGTAATAACAAATTTTACAGGCCATACCCACGGGACTTGCCCTAACTACCTTACTGCAAGCTTTACACTACTGTCGATCAAAGATTGAACAGTATTTTGTGTCAGCAGCACGTATGGTATAGCTTCATGACCTTTACAACAAGATTTCTAACAAGTTCACAACCCGCACGAACAAGTGCGCCAATGATGTAAGGCACCAATTGCTTTTAGTTCCGGGTGATGACATGTTAAAACAGCAGTAAACGTCACGCAGAATGACAGATGACACTTGTAAACTGGATTAACTCATGTCATCTGCAGGTAGGCGGTTAATAGAGTTTATCTTGATATGAATTCTGATCCCCATGACTTTTTACATCATCAAGACTGTCACGTGCGAAAGTGTGTGATAGAAAGGAGGTTACGTGACGGACGTAAATCATAGACCAGAATGCATTAGATTGTGGTAGAAGACAGTCGTTAAGAGTAGAGGAAGGCATGAGAGAGACAAAAGGTTGTGTTTGTGTTCTCTCTGTCAATTTTCGTTTTGTAAAATTGTACATACACCTTGCTGCTGCATTAAATTTATTTTGTGATTACCGAGGATTCGAATTTTATTATGGTGAAAACCAAACCCGTTACAAAGACCACCCTTTTAGGATGGCTATCAAAAAGACTAACACTACTGGATAGTAGCTAAATAACAAACAAGAAAGACACTGCTGGCCCGCTAAGAAACAATTGCACACGGTCACACACGCGGCTGTAATAAAATAGCAACACACCCCCACTGTGCTGAGTAGTCCGGCAACTATGTTTAGTTAACAAAAATCATGAATAAGCCTGATCAAGTTCACACCTCAAACCGCACGATAATTCAGCTAATTAATAATGAATGAGTCTGTTAGTCAGACAAATGACTTTAGTTTGTATACAAAATTAATCTTAATGATCCCACTACCACAATGTTACATTATTTGAAGAGCAAAACGGTTTAACAATGGTCTGAAATAAGATGTTGAGAATGAGCTTCCCTCATGTCAGCTTAATACCTGTTGGAGATAATTCTTATACGAAAACGTGAGATAATGGGCCGCCATTCCTTGGCCCTAAACGGAACATCATTAAAAGCTCAAACAGGGAGAGCTTTGATAGGCGAGCTGGGAGACTCGAGACTCGCGATATTTACCATTTTATCTACACAGCAGTTAGTAAAAGGCGTGTACGATCAGTGGCGTCGCTAGGGTGTGCGGTGGGGGCGTACCTCCCCGGGTGACTCCATCAGGGGGGTGACACCAGCCTGTAAAATACTTTATATTCCCTTTATTAGGCATTGTAAAACTCAGAGGAGTTATATGGGTTAAATCGTAGGGGGTGACACCAAAAGCTACCGCCCCGGGTGACACCATGAGCTACCGCCCCGGATGACACCAATCCTAGTGACGCCTCTGTATACGATAAAAAGACATTATGGGCCCCAGCGACAAACGGTTAATTTTATAAAGTTTAAACCCGCAAGCCATTTATAGTAGTGGGCAAAAAAAGAAAAAAAAAGTTTGCCTTCTACCTACAACAAGCAAGTTGGAGATTTAGTGTTGGGCGAATGATTGAGGGCTTTGGCTTTTATTAGTATATGCATATTTATTTAGCTATATAATGTCCGTCCTCATGTGCTACAGTTTACGATGAGGTTATCTTTGATAAAACGTCACAGCCGCTTAAACATTGTAAGCCAACTAACCACTGACCACCCTTTCAACTCCCCCACCCCCCACTTAACTCAGCCAACACCTCCACACCACCCTACCCGACCGTGTATCTGAGTCCACTTCATTTCTAGCCATATCGTTTTAGCAATATTCCATTGAAGAAAAGAAAACCTCCAGCAAACCCCAGCATGTCTGACAGGCTTGCTATGTCCAGCAACGAGACTAATCATCGCCGTTGTTTATTGAGTACAGACCATTGAAAAAAACAGATTTACACAACGGCTCGGCTTGTTGGCCTCATGTAGGGGGGCCGGCTGGCAATGTTTATGTGTCTACGTTCAGATGTCTATGGTTACACGTCAACAGTCTAAGCACAAGAACCGGACACAAACTAAATTGTACAAAGCAATTCCTCGGTGAGCGTCTGTAGGTGAGATTTGGTTTAGTGGGGAAATGGTCAAGAGATATTTGTGCACGGGCAAGTGGTCAAGAGATATGGTGCACGGGCAAGTGGTCAATAGATATTTGTGCACGGGCAAGTGGTCAAGAGATATGGTGCACGGGCAAGTGGTCAAGAGATATGGTGCACGGGCAAGTTGTCAATAGATATTTGTGCACGGGGAAGTGGTCAAGAGATATTTGTGTACGGGCAAGTGGTCATGAGATATTTGTGCACGGGCAAGTGGTCAAGAGATATGGTGCATGGGGAAGTAGTCAAGAGATATGGTGCATGAGGAAGTGGTCAAGTGATATGGTGCACGGGGAAGTGGTCAAGAGATATGGTGCATGGGGAAGTGGTCAAGAGATATGGTGCACGATTAAGTACTAAGCAATGGGTTAAATAAGTGGCTGTGCACTAAATTAAAGGTTAAATTAGTGAAAAATGACTGTAAACTTCCTAAAATATCATTGAAAAGTTACATTGATAAAACAATCAGTCCTAACTGGTTGTACAGACTAGAGAAGAAAAGCATTCTAGCACTAAAAACTGCCAATAAAAGAGCTCTTCAACTCTATTTAACAGATGACAGCTTACCCGAATTTGTGCTGGAGAAATTTGTGCGAACATCTTTCGTTTTTTTTTCTCCAAAAAATTATTTTGATGAAAATGTTTTATGATAGTCTTTTCATTAAACTGAAAATATTTGCACTTAAAGATACAGTGAGTCTCTGTTTTATCACGAAAGTTTGTCTTTGTAAAAATATAAACATGGTCTAATACGATTTCAGGAATGTGCCAATTTCCCGACAAGATTGCATTAAACCACAGACGTTTGTAAAAAAAAAAAATGTCGTTTTAAACTTGATACTGATTTGTTTCGTAAACATTTTCCAAGGCGGCTTCTAACTTCCGACCACCTTTGATGGCGGGGGATGGGGGAGTAGGAGATTTTTAAAATTTTTAAAATTCGGTTACATTGCATCTCCCCTCCCATTAGTCAGCTATAGATTTAACAATAGTAAATGCAATACGTCTCTTCTTTCCTTACACAGCTAAAGATGACCATGTTACTCCGCTACATTTCTCACTTCATTGGCTACCCATACAAGCCCGAATTTATTACAAACTGGCCGTTCTCTGTCACAGCTTCTTTTCTGACTCATGCCTTTCCTATCTTGCTGAACTTCTGTAGGTCTACCCACCAAGTCGTCAGCTACGCTCTTCTGCAGACACACGCATTCTCTGTGTTCCTAAGATACGATCTAAAATATTTGGCGAAAGGTCATTCTCTTTTTGTGCAGCATCCCTTACAAATCCTAGTATTTCAACTGCTAAGTCCTTCAAGACTGCACTTAAGACACATCTTTTCAAAATTTATTTTCAAAATTAATGAAACAACATTTCTTTTAAATGATTAACGTAGCTGATGTATGACGTATTGTCATTTATGTGGTTATTATAATATGAATGTTTATTTAATTAATATATGCGTTATTATCTCCATGTAAGGAGCTGTGAGCCCGCCTCCTTGCTTGGATACAGCGCTATTTAAATTATCAATTTATTATTATTACTAGATTTAAAAATGCGTAAATTCAATGAATCTGTCCTCCCATTAGACAGCTATAGATTTAATAAACGTAAATTCAATTCATCTTATACAAATATAAACAAATATTCCATAAAGTTTCCAATAATAAATTTCCGGTAAAAAAATTTCAAAAATCTAACAAAATTTACAACAACGGAAAAAAAATTCGCTAAGGGATTAAAAACCCAAGAATTTTAAGTAGAGTCATTGAAATCAGGTCTTTATTGTGATACTATAATGATAAATAACCCGCAACACGCATGACTTTTAATTGCGTTCGCTCTCCTTTCCTGGCGTACACTTTTTTCCCCCTGGAGATGTAATTTTTGTACGACTTTTGGCACAAAAGAATGTTTGATAGGCCCTGGGTCGTGGGCGTTGTTTACAATTGTGTCTGATCTGATCCCTCAATGGAGCAAATAACGCAGTGGATTTCACTTTTTTTTTTATAGTACAGACGGTAGTGTTTTAGACAATACAGTCATGTGGCTGTAGGGATATATTGAACGTTCATATGTGAACTTAACGTAAGATTAATTTTATTTTGTGTCATAGGCTGTCCAAATTAACTTTCCAGGAGAAAATAGGCCCCCACGAAAAAAAAGCAATAAAAAAACGAGAAAAAAAAAATTAGAGAAACTAGTGATAGAAAACCAGCGAAATGAAACCCAAAGTAGGACGCCAGGGATTGAAACATGAATCTTTTAAAATTGAGCCCTCCAAAAATATATATATATATATTTTTTTTTTAAAAGTCCCATAACCTCTTTTTTTCGAGGTCGTAGAGGATTCTAATGTTTCCATTAGAACATTCTCGGGCATAATAGACACTGGCGGCGCCCATCCCTCTCCAGGTCAGCGGAGGACTTTCTTAGCGTTAGTCATTTCTCAATATTTATTTAGTGGCTTTTCGTGGGCTCGATCCCACGCCCCTCAGCTTGTGAGGCGAGCACACTATTGACTTCGCTACACAGCCGCCTTACTATATCATATATTACAAGAAAAGCTATTTGATGACGAAGCAGAAGTATGGTTTAGGTTTTGAAATATATATATATATATAATTTCTGACATCTGCTGAATGAAAAGAGTATATAAAATATAAAGGGAAAAAACAACAACTTGGTTTGGCCGTAAAAGTCTCAAAATATTCAGTGGTCACAAGATACAAACATTTCTGTCTGTTTATTAAAACACATTGTTGTATGCTCTATGACAAAAGTCAGTGGAAATATTAATATTAATTTGTTTCATTTATTTTGTGGCAGCAATTACTCTTTTTATATGTAAATTTCAAATTTGTAGATGTAAGTGTCTGTGTTCTAAAGTCCGTAAGACGAAAAGATGAAAGGTTAATTTAAAAAAAAAGGAAAGTTTATCAAACGAAACAATCCTTGTTACATACCAAATGGTATGACACGAGAAAACGACGCAAAGAAGCGTTCATAGCATATAAAACAATGAGTCATACAAGCGTTCATAGCATAGAGGTAAGAAAAGTGAGTGTTCTTGCGATGATGACTAAGTGTTTGTCTGAGACACACAGTAAGTCATAACGTGAGACACACCGTGAGTCATAACGTGAGACACACCGTGAGTCATAAGGTGAGACACACTGTGAGTCATAACGTGAGACACACTGTGAGTCATAACGTGAGACTCACTGTGAGTCATAACGTGAGACACACCGTGAGTCATAACGTGAGACACACCGTGAGTCATAAGGTGAGACACACTGTGAGTCATAACGTGAGACTCACTGTGAGTCATAACGTGAGACACACTGTGAGTCATAACGTGAGACACACTGTGAGTCATAAGGTGAGACACACTGTGAGTCATAACGTGAGACACACTGTGAGTCATAACGTGAGACACACTGTGAGTCATAACGTGAGACACACTGTGAATCATAACGTGAGACACACTGTGAGTCATAACGTGAGACACACTGTGAGTCATAACGTGAGACACACTGTGAGTAATAACGTGAGACACACTGTGAGTCATAACGTGAGACACACTGTGAGTCATAACGTGAGACACACTGTGAGTCATAACGTGAGACACACTGTGATGTGAGTCATAACGTGAGACACACTGTGAGTCATAACGTGAGACACACTGTGATGTGAGTCATAACGTTAGACTCACTGTGAGTCATAACGTGAGACACAGTATGATGTGAGTCATAACGTGAGACACACTGTGATGTGAGTCATAACGTGAGACACACTGTGAGTCATAACGTGAGACACACAGTTTGTCATAACGTGAGACACACCGTGAGTTATAACGTGAGACACAATGTGAGTCATAACGTGAGACACAATGTGAGTCATAACGTGAGACACAATGTGAGTCATAACGTGAGACACAATGTGAGTCATAACGTGAGACATACCGTGAGTTATAACGTGAGACACAATGTGAGTCATAACGTGAAACACAATGTGAGTCATAACGTGAGACACACTGTGAGTCATAACGTGAGACACAATGTGAGTCATAACGTGAGACATACCATGAATCATAACGTGAGACACACTGTGATGTGAGTCATAACGTGAGACACACTGTGAGTCATAACGTGAGACACAATGTGAGTCATAACGTGAGACACACTGTGAGTCATAACGAGAGACACAATGTGAGTCATAACGTGAGACACAATGTGAGTCATAACGTGAGACATACCATGAATCATAACGTGAGACATACTGTGAGTCATAACGTGAGACACACTGTGATGTGAGTCATAACGTGAGACACACTGTGAGTCATAACGTGAGACACACTGTGAGTCATAACGTGAGACACACTGTGAGTTATAACGTTAGACACACTGTGAGTCATAACGAGAGACACACTGTGATGTGAGTCATAACGTGAGACACACTGTGAGTCATAACGTGAGACACCCTGTGAGTCATAACGTGGGACACACTGTGAGTCATAACGTGAGACACACTGTGAGTCATAACGTGAGACACACTGTGAATCATAACGTGAGACACACTGTGAGTCATAACGAGAGACAACCAATCAGAAGTTCCGTGATAAATACTTACATACCTACCATTAACACTTGGGCTGATATCATACCTAGTCACACCAACAAACTTGCCATACACACTTACAGACGTACCATAAAATTCATGACCAAAATTTGACCCATGAAGTCACACCGTTTGACAGTGCTAGACATACGGTGTGACATGCGTACAGCTACACCTTAACAAACACACCGTTAGAGAAGACATAAGACATAACGTAAAACAAACGATGAGGCATTTCCTGATACATACTTAACATCCTATAGCAAAGAACATTACATGAAGTACATATTAATATCTTAAAGATAACAAACTACTGTCTATACAATAACATCGTCTCCATCCATTTTGTGTTAACATCAAATTCTAAGCAAGACTTAAAATATAACAAAATTATAATATTTTAAAAAAAATTCAATCCACACAATTTGAAATTTCGTTAAGGTTTAATATTTCCCTCCAAACCCAGCGACTAGCCATCGATGAATCATCGGCGGCTCTTACAGGGGCGGGATGATAAGATCTAAGAAAGTTAGCCGGGGGGGAAAAAGAATAGAAAAGGCAAGTAATTTGTTCCACAATGAAATAGAACAAAGACAAGAAACGAAAACAAGCGAAACTCTATGCTGGCATGCGGACGCACATAGACGTATGAATAAGTGTGGAGACTTGCGTGGTCTCAGAACAAGAACTGCCCCCATCAGAGGTGAGTTTGACTTGAAGATCTTTAACGCTTGTTTTTATTGAGTTTATCTTTTACATTGGGAAATAAGAGGAAAAAAATTGACAGTTTATGTAAGGGAGGTGAGACTGTAATCAGGTTGTTGTAACAGTTTATGTAATTGAGGCGAGACTGTAATCAGACTGGGGGAAAAGTTTATGTAAGTGAGGTGAGACTGTAATCAGAATGGTGTAGCAGTTTATGTAAGTGAAGTGAGACTGTAATCAGGTTGGGGTAACATTTTATGTAAGTGAGGTGAGACTGCAATCAGGTTGGGGTAACAGTTTATGTAAGTGAAGTGAGACTGTAATCAGGTTGGGGTAACAGTTTATGTAAGTGAGGCGAGACTGTAATCAGACTGGGGTAACAGTTTATGTAAGTGAGGTGAGACTGTAATCAGACTGGGGTAACATTTTATGTAAGTGAGGTGAGACTGTAATCAGGTTGGGGTAACAGTTTATGTAAGTGAGGTGAGACTGTAATCAGACTGGGGTAACAGTTTATGTAAGTGAGGGGATACTGTAATCAGACTGGGGTAACAATTTATGTAAGTGAGGTGAGACTGTAATCAGACTGGGGTAACAGTTTATGTAAGTGAGGTGAGACTGTAATCAGACTGGGGTAACAATTTATGTAAGTGAGGTGAGACTGTAATCAGGTTGGGGTAACAGTTTATGTAAGTGAGGTGAGACTGTAATCAGACTGGGATAAATAAATAAAAATAAAAATATCCCTTACAGACCATGAAGGTCCATGGGAGCAAGTGAAGTAGCGTTCACAAGTTTCATTGGCCACTAACGAGCATGGGATTGTTTGGTTAGCACAATGCCCCGGGGGGCCTTGCCAGTACCACGGCTCGAACTCGCGACTAGATTTCTTGAAGCGGTTGGGTAGTCCAGCTCGTTACAGATTAGACCACCGCGCCCCCTGGTCATTAGTTCTTGAGCCGAGACTGCTATCAGTTTTGGTAAAAGCTCAAACGTGTATGATAAACTCGTCGTCTCATAAGATTCCGGACATAACAAATCGCATTACAAGAACTAACGACCCCGGCACAATTATTTTGATTTTTTTCCATATAAAATATTGACTAGAATTTGAGCATTATTCTATCATTCTTTCAAATTCACTAAATAATATCAGTAATAACTATAATCAGTAGTATTTTTTAAATTTAAAAAAATCCAACAAAACAAAGAATAATGTCAGGAATGTTGTCTGGGTATTCAGGTAAAACATGTGGCAAAAAATAAATAGATCAGCATGAAGGTTTTTCGATCACATGAAGGTAATTCGATCACATGAAGGTAATTCGGTATGATGATCAGTGATCGCTACTCAAGTTTTGTACATTATTTGTATAGCTCGGAGACATTACGAGCGTCCGATTGTCCGTGTAATAACAGAATTAACCTGTGATTTAACAGGAAAAAAAACAGCCCGTAAAAAAAGTTTTTGACTATAAATCCCTTATACATGAGACAGAACTAAAAGCATTGATTATATTCAAAAAAATATGCACATTTCGGGACTAAAAGGGGACTGAACTCCCTTTGCTGTAAAACTGGGACGGGTGGGGTGTAGTCACCGATGTTTTGACTGAACTAAAGCAAACACGTGGATGTCAACAACAACAGACGGCTACTATACAGTTATATAGAGATTAACTAAAATGCATTAATTTAATTACGGTACATTCGATCGGTCTGAAATTTCGATAAATTGGATTGATGGGTGACACATTTCTAAGTGCAAAATTTGGGCTCGATAGCATCCTGAGAAGTGGGTCAATTTTGACTTTTGTTTTTCCGCTCGACGGACCACTACAGAGCAAGAGAGAGGGAGAGAGAGATAGAGAGAGAGAGAGAGAGAGAGAGAGAGAGAGAGAGACGATGGTGAAGTTAAGATAATAGATTTTTTTAAAAAAACGACCTCTGCAGGGAAGATAAAAACTAAAAGTAGCCTTGAAATTCAACTGAACGACCAATGTTCAAAGAAGATCTTTTCTAAAATATAATGAACTTCTAGTTTATTTATAGTAATGCAGAAAAAATTATATCACGAACCAAACGTTTACTAGATACGATCCGCTGTATAGCATACGCAGCAGAATTGCTCATAGATAGTGCCAAGAAGGGTAGGGGTGGGGGAAAGAACGGACTCAAACTACTGCACGAAGAAATCAGAATAACGTAAGTGAAGGTAGGGGTGGGGGTGACCCTGTTCTGATGAGTTATATATACATAGATTATTGTGACGTATTAGATAAATGCCTATCGATATTTAAAAACTCAACACATAACCAATTTATAAGATTTCAATAACCGTTTTATTACCGCCTTAGTTTTATGAACATTTCTACGTCCAAACACTCCCACGTGATACGTCTCCCTATCCCCGTTGTTACAAGCACGCAATGTTAGTAACCGTGCATAAAACAATACAAAATGAGGGGTAGGACTGCAATCAGGCTTATACAAAATTCAATGGAAAAGACGTAAACAAGGTATGGGTTAGCCTGACCGGACGTAACAAAACAGCGAACGTTTCGGCAAAGAGCCTTTATCAACGAACATACAAGACACAAACAAAACGAAAATAAAAATAAAAAATGAGAAATGAAGGAACTTAGCTGCAGTGGAATCCGAAGTATCCAAAGAAAAAGTGAAACTGAGAGATGACAGAGCGATTTTATATAGGAAAGCAGAGAGGGGGCGGGGCAACCGCCTAGGTGGATAAAGAAAAGACCATATTCATCCCATGTGGTGCAATTGTGCCGTGACTCTCTATTAATCTGTTTTCAATCTGGACTCTCGTGGGTGTGTTTNACCATATGGGTGTCAAGGACCTGGCAGTCACTGCTATTGTCTCGTGCACAAACACACCCACGAGAGTCCAGATTGAAAACAGATTAATAGAGAGTCACGGCACAATTGCACCACATGGGATGAATATGGTCTTTTCTTTATCCACCTAGGCGGTTGCCCCGCCCCCTCTCTGCTTTCCTATATATAATCGCTCTGTCATCTCTCTGTTTCACTTTTTCTTTGGATACTTCGGATTCCACTGCAGCTAAGTTCCTTCATTTCTCATTTTTTATTTTTATTTTCGTTTTGTTTGTGTCTTGTATGTTCGTTGATAAAGGCTCTTTGCCGAAACGTTCGCTGTTTTGTTACGTCCGGTCAGGCTAACCCATACCTTGTTTACGTCTTTTCCATTGAATAAAACAATACAAAATAAAACGAAATGGACTGAGGGGTCAACGATTTCATTCAAGTTTCTTGTGAGGACGGAATTAGCTCAAGACTTTCTGCTATATTATTAATATCATGCTACAGCAATGTATGTGGGCCCCCCCCCCCAAAGAGATTAATCCCCCGGGCCGGGCCCCCAACCCCATACACATTCCTAGTTACCCCACTGTTTGACCACTATTATTAAAGATTCTGCTAAAAATAGTTTTGTTTAAGTTATTACATTTTTTGGAGTCAAGCTATTTGGGTTGATTCACATATCGAGTGTACCGTGATCACCCGGAGTGTACCGTGATCACCCAGAGTGTACCGGGATCACCCGGAGTGTACCGGGATCACCAGGAGTGTACCGGGATCACCCGGAGAGTACCGTGATCACCCAGAGTGTACCGTGATCACCCAGAGTGTACCGTGATCACCCGGGGAGTGTACCGTGATCACCCGGAGTGTACCGTGATCACCCGGAGTGTACCGTGATCACCCGGGGAGTGTACCGTGATCACCCGGAGTGTACCGTGATCACCCAGGGAGTGTACCGTGATCACCCGGAGTGTACCGTGATCACCCAGGTAGTGTACCGTGATCACCCGGAGTGTACCGTGATCACCCGGAGTGTACCGTGATCACCCGGAGTGTACCGTGATCACCCGGAGTGTACCGTGATCACCCGGAGTACACCGTGATCACCCGGAGTGTACCGTGATCACCCAGGGAGTGCACCGTGATCACCCGGAGTGTACCGTGATCACCCAGAGTGTACCGTGATCACCCAGGTAGTGTACCGTGATCACCCAGGTAGTGTACCGTGATCACCCGGAGTGTACCGTGATCACCCAGAGTGTACCCTGATCACCCAGAGTGTTGTACCGTAATCACCCAGAGTGTACCGTGATCACCCAGGGAGTGTACCGTGATCACCCAGAGTGTACGGTGATCACCCAGGGAGTGTACCGTGATCACCCAGAGTGTACCGTGATCATCCAGAGTGTACCTTGATCACCCAGAGTGTTGTACCGTGATCACCCAGAGTGTACCGTGATCATCCGGAGTGTACCGTGATCATCCAGGGAGTGTACCGTGATCATCCAGAGTGTACCCTGATCACCCAGAGAGTACCGTGATCACCCGGAATGTACCGTGATCATCCAGAGTGTACTGTGATCATCCAGAGTGTACCGTGATCACCCGGAGTGTACCGTGATCATCCAGGGAGTGTACGGTGATCACCCAGAGTGTACCGTGATCATCCAGAGTGTACCGTGATCACCCAGAGTGTACCCTTATTACCCAGAGTGTACCGTGATCACCCGGAGTGTACCGTGATCATCCAGAGTGTACCGTGATCACCTCGGGAGTGTACCGTGATCACCAAGAGTGTACCGTGATCATCCAGGGAGTGTACCGTGATCATCCAGAGTGTACCGTGATCACCTCGGGAGTGTACCGTCATCACCAAGAGTGTACCGTGATCATCCAGAGTGTACCGTGATCACCTCGGGAGTGTACCGTGATCACCAAGAGTGTACCGTGATCACCCAGAGTGTACCGTGATCATCCAGAGTGTACCGTGATCACCCAGATTGTACCCTTATCACCCAGAGTGTACCGTGATCACCCGGAGTGTACCGTGATCATCCAGAGTGTACCGTGATCACCTCGGGAGTGTACCGTGATCACCAAGAGTGTACCGTGATCACCTCGGGAGTGTACCGTGATCACCAAGAGTGTACCGTGATCCCCCAGGGAGTGTACCGTGATAATCCAGAGTGTACCGTGATCACCTCGGGAGTGTACCGTGATCACCAAGAGTGTACCGTGATCACCCAGGGAGTGTACCGTGATCACCCAGAGTGTACCGTCATCACCCAGGGAGTGTACCGTGATCACCCAGAGTGTACCGTGAACACCCAGAGTGTACCGTGATCACCCCGGGAGTGTACCGTGATCACCCAGAGTGTACCATGATCACCCAGAGTGTACCGTGATCACCCGGAGTGTACCG
This sequence comes from Radix auricularia, assembly GCA_002072015.1. Classification (NCBI taxonomy): domain Eukaryota; kingdom Metazoa; phylum Mollusca; class Gastropoda; family Lymnaeidae; genus Radix; species Radix auricularia. Next base: position 98,005 of record MUZC01004798.1, on the reverse strand, counting down.
TGATCACCCCGGGAGTGTACCGTGATAACACAGAGAGTACCGTGATTTCGGGTGTGTACCGTGATCATCCAGAGTGTACCGTGATCACCCCGGGAGTGTACCGTGATCACACAGAGTACCGTGATTAACTCGGGTGTGTACCGTGATCACCCAGAGTGTACCGTGATCACCCAGAGTGTACCGTGATCGCCCAGAGTGTACCGTGATCACCCCGGGAGTGTACCGTGATCACCCAGAGTGTACCGTGATCACCCAGAGTGTACCGTGATCACCCAGAGAGTACCGTGATCACCCAGAGTGTTGTACCGTAATCACCCAGGGAGTACCGTGATCACCCAGAGAGTACCGTGATCACCCGGAGCGTACCGTGATCACCCAGAGTGTACCGTGATCACCCAGAGCGTACCGTGATCACCCAGAGTGTTGTACCGTGATCACCCAGAGTGTTGTACCGTGATCACCCAGGGAGTGTACCGTGATCACCCAGAGTGTACCGTGATCACCCGGAGCGTACCGTGAATACCCAGAGTGTTGTACCGTGATCACCCGGAGGTTACCGTGATCACCCAGAGTGTTGTACTGTCATCACCCAGAGTGTTGTACCATGATCACCCAGAGAGTACCGTGATCACCCAGAGAGTACCGTGATCACCCAGAGTGTTGTACCGTGATCACCCAGGGAGTGTACCGTGATTACCCAGAGTGTTGTACCGTGATCACCCAGAGTGTTGTACCGTGATCACCCAGAGTGTTGTACCGTGATCACCCAGAGTGTTGTACCGTGATCACCCAGAGAGTACCGTGATCACCCAGAGTGTTGTACCGTGATCACCCAGAGTGTTGTACCGTGATCACCCAGGGAGTACCGTGATAACCCAGAGAGTACCGTGATCACCCGGAGCGTACCGTGATTACCCAGAGTGTTGTACCGTGATCACCCAGAGAGTACCGTGATCACCCAGAGAGTACCGTGATCACCCAGAGAGTACCGTGATCACCCAGAGTGTTGTACTGTGATCACCCAGAGTGTTGTACCGTGATCACCCAGAGTGTACCGTGATCACCCAGAGTGTTGTACCCTGATCACCCAGAGAGTACCGTGATCATCCAGAGAGTACCGTGATTACCCAGAGAGTACCGTGATTACCCAGAGAGTACCGTGATCACCAAGATAGTACCGTGATTACCCAGAGAGTACCGTGATTACCCAGAGAGTACCGTGATTACCCAGAGAGTACCGTGATCACCCAGAGTTTTGTACCGTGATCACCCAGAGTGTACCGTGATCACCCAGAGTGTTGTACCGTGATCACCCAGAGTGTACCGTGATCACCCAGAGTGTTGTACCGTGATCAACCAGAGTGTACCGTGATCACCCAGAGTGTACCGTGATCACCCAGAGTGTACCGTGATCACCCAGAGTGTACCGTGATCACCCAGAGTGTTGTACCGTGATCACCCAGAGTTTTGTACCGTGATCACCCAGAGTGTTGTACCGTGATCACCCAGAGTGTACCGTGATCACCCAGAGTGTTGTACCGTGATCATCCAGAGAGTACTGTGATTACCCAGAGAGTACCGTGATTACCCAGAGAGTACCGTGATCACCCAGAGTGTTGTACCGTGATCACCCAGAGTGTACTGTGATCACCCAGATTGTTGTACCGTGATCACCCAGAGAGTACCGTGATCACCCAGAGTGTACCGTGATCACACAGATTGTTGTACCGTGATCACCCAGAGAGTACCGTGATCACCCAGAGTGTACCGTGATCACCCAGAGTGTTGTACCGTGATCACCCGGATTGTGAACAGGTGACAAGGTCTGATTCAGTGAGTGAGCGGGTGAGTAGGGGAGCTCAGATATAATTTTAAAAGTACGACGCTTTGGTGGACATTTTTGGAATTTTTCGAAGTTGAAAATGAAAATATTTAGTTTAATAAAAATAATTTTCAGTCTATAGTTGTGTAATTGTGTAAATAATTTTTAAAAAAATACAAACAAACAAACAAACACTTTTTATAACCATAAGGTAGAAATGAAAATATTTAAATTCAAAAATTAATAATATGAAAAAAATGCAATGTATTGTACAAAAACTAATTAAAATAAAATATTTGAAATTTTTCAAAATTAAATTCTTTCAAAATTTGCTACTACCTTTTCAACATCCTTGTCTTCTAGCTAAATTTCGGAAAATAGTATTTAATAAACAGAAATTAATAAAAAAAAACGCATTTCAAATATGTTTCTAAATTTGAATAAACGTGGGCTACTAGAGCCAAATAACTAAAATTATTTGTTAAAATAATATCATTACCTGAACAAATTATGTTAATAATATCTTTGGGAATTTTTCATTCATATAATTTTATTTTGTGCCAAAGAATTAAAACAGACGTTTTAAAATAAAATCAAGGCCCATGAATAAAGCGTGCAATATCGGAATATAAAAACTGCACGACGTTATATTAATCATTGTTTGTGTTAATACCTTAAATAAGTCATACAAGCATTCAGAAAATCACAAGTGATTTATTTGAGTGGCCAATCGTTAATATGTGTTGATCTTTTAAAAGCATTGACAGGAAGTGAGCAATAATTAAATTTCAGTAGATCTAGGTTAAAAATACGAACACAGTTTCATTTCAATCTCGTTCACAGATAATTGTATAGTTAGAGACGTAGCCTAATTTTTTTGTTTAATAAAAGGAATATGACAAAATTGGAACGTTAGTAAAATTAATGTAAAGATTATAGAGGTATTCAGAAAGGTCAAAGATATATATTTTTATGCTAAACATTAAAACTTTACATCCGAGAAGTTAATGGAAGTCGAATGACAAAATTTTCTTATTATTTAAGAATAATTCTTCAAGATTTCTTGAAGAGTTCTTCGAGTCCAACTCACCATTGCCAACTACAATCCAAACTGTATTGAAAACTCCGTTACAATTTAAAACAACATCTTCCGTAACGTCCAAACGAAGACTCCCTAAGGTGAGTACAGTGCTCAGATACGCAACGCGGGCCCTTATGATGAGTCGTCTGTACCCCAACCAACCCATTTCTCTTACCTCCACCCGACCCCACCCTCCGTTATTCACGAGTGTCTCACTGTCCATTACATCAGATAGAAGCAGGCGATGTTGCGGGCCAGGCACCCGTGTGTTGAGACAAGGCGTTCGTTGCTGGCCGATGTATAGCGGAACCGCGGCCAGCTCTCGTCTCGTGTCAACAAAACGGTTTTTTAATTTTATTTCTCTTCTTTAAATATTTTAAAAGAGAGAAAAACTTTGAGGTGGGCGAGCCTCTCCTGGTGCACCTCTGAAACCAAACAAGTTGTGATTGTTTGAATTCGTAAGTCTTTGTTGTGATTGTTTGAATTCGTAAGTCTTTGTTGTGATTGTTTGAAATCTTATTTCTTTGTTGTGATTGTTTGAAATCTTATTTCTTTGTTGTGATTGTTTGAAATCTTATGTCTTTATTGTGATTGTTTGAAATCTTATGTCTTTGTTGTGATTGTTTGAAATCTTATTTCTTTGTTGTGATTGTTTGAAATCTTATGTCTTTGTTGTGATTGTTTGAAATCGTATGTCTTTGTTATGATTGTTTTAGATCTTATATCTTGGATGTGTTGGCGTTACTGAATGGCGTGCAGTGATACCCAGACACTTCTACAGCATAACATCTTAGTGACAACTGTCACTGTACCTCTTGTGACATCTTAAACAGCTGTGTCAGATTTATAAGTTTTGACATTTGTACATGTGACAGTTAAACTGTAACTTACGTAATTCCTGCGAGTAACCGTTCTGGTTTATGTTCCAACTGACACTATTATTTGTAAAAGACACGGATCCACTATGGGACTGTTCATCCTTATCGTTTGATCAGTAGACATTGGAAATCAGTGAATTTAGTTTATCGAACGTAACAATTATTTAACCCTTTCCAGCCGTAGTTTACGGAATTTGTCAAAGTTATTTGCACCATATTTGAGTTGGTCCAAAGGAATTACTTCTATTAACAAATTTGGGGCAATTTGCTAACAATATCGTAAAAAAATCTGCAAACAATGATACCACACTTTAAAATAACATTTTGAATTAATGCGCCGTAACCCCTGGCCAAGTAAACAGTTTCAACAAAGGGGAGTTGCTTGTTCAATGAATTTTATTTAAAAAATCAATGTATTTAGATCAATAAAAGAATATAATGTTATCTTGCATTCAAAAACTAATGCCGTAGACTTGTAGTTTATATCCCTGCTGTGAGTTGTAATTAAAATGCTCTACGGTGAGGGCAAAGCTAAAATGAACTGGAAAAGAGCTGTAGTCCTCATGTTCTACTTAGGAGCTGTAGTTCAAATGCTGTACCATGGGCTTTAGTTCCAATGCTGTATAATGGGCTGCAATTCAAATGCTGTACCATGTGCTGTGGTTCAAATGCTGTAAAATGGGCTGTGGTTCGACTGCTGTACCATGGGCTTTAGTTCAAATGCTGTACCATGGGCTGTGGTTAAAATGCTGTACCATGGGCTGTGGTTAAAATACTGTACCATGGGCTGTGGTTAAAATGCTGTACCACGGGCTGTGGTTCAAATGCTGTACCATGGGTGGTTCAAATGCTGTATAATGTGCTGTGGTTCAAATGCTGTACGATGGGCTTTAGTTCAAATGCTGTATAATGTGCTGTGGTTCAAATGCTGTACCATGGACTGTGGTTCAAATGCTGTACCATGGGCTGTGGTTCAAATGCTGTATAATGTGCTGTGGTTCAAATGCTGTACCATGGGCTGTGGTTCAAATGCTGTACCATGGGCTGTGGTTCAAATGCTGTATAATGTGATGTGGTTCAAGTGCTGTACCATGGGCTTTAGTTCAAATGCTGTATAATGTGCTGTGGTTCAAATGCTGTACCATGGGCTTTAGTTCAAATGCTGTATAATGGGCTGTGGTTCAAATGCTGTACCATGGGGCTGTGGTTCAAATGCTGTACCATGGGCTGTGGTTCAAATGCTGTACCATGGGCTGTGGTTCAAATGCTGTACCATGGGCTGTGGTTCAAATGCTGTACCATGGTCTGTGGTTCAAATGCTGTACCATGGGCTGTGGTTCAAATGCTATGGTTCAAATGGTGTACTAATGGTTGATTTGCAGTTGAAATACTCTGCTGTAGGACTGTAGTTCAAAATTTTCACGTACAATCCGTACATCAAATGTTCCACTGTGTGGCTGTACGTCAAATGTTCTACTGTGTGGATGTACGTCAAATGTTCTACTGTTTGGCGTACGTCAAATGTTTTACTGTGTGGATGTACGTCAAATGTTCCACTGTGTGGCTGTACGTGAAATGTTCTACTGTGTGGATGTACGTCAAATGTTCTACTGTGTGGATGTACGTCAAATGTTCTACTGTGTGGATGTACGTCAAATGTTGTACTGTGTGGCTGTACGTTAAATGTTCTACTGTGTGATTGTTCGTTAAATGTTGTACTGTGTGGATGTACGTCAAATGTTGTACTGTGTGGCTGTACGTTAAATGTTCTACTGTGTGATTGTTCGTTAAATGTTCTACTGTGTGATTGTTTGTGAAATGTTCTACTGTGTGATTGTTTGGGAAATGTTCTACTGTGTGGATGTACGTCAAATGTTGTACTGTGTGGTTGTTCGTTAAATGTTTTACTGTGTGATTGTTTGTGAAATGTTCTACTGTGTGGATGTACGTCAAATGTTGTACTGTGTGGTTGTTCGTTAAATGTTCTACTGTGTGGCTGTACGTTAAATGTTCTACTGTGTGATTGTTCGTTAAATGTTTTACTGTGTGATTGTTTGTGAAATGTTCTACTGTGTGGATGTACGTCAAATGTTGTACTGTGTGGTTGTTCGTTAAATGTTCTACTGTGTGGCTGTGTTGCTGTAGTTCACTGTAAAAACCTTTGAGCGTTGCACTGTTGCCCCTTTGAGCGTTGCACTGTTGCCCCTTTGAGCGTTGCACTGCTGCCCCTTTGAGCGTTGCACTGTTGCCCCTTTGAGCGTTGCACTGTTGCCCCTTTGAGCGTTGCACTGTTGCCCCTTTGAGCGTTGCACTGTTGCCCCTTTGAGCGCTGCACTGTTGCCCCTTAGAGCGTTGCACTGTTGCCCCTTTGAGCGTTGCACTGTTGCCCCTTTGAGCGTTGCACTGTTGCCCCTTTCCCCTTAGGATCAATTAAATCGTTAGTCCTCACACGATTTGATCAGCGGGGCCGGGAAGGGGGGAATGTTCAATATCGGAGTCGACTTAAATTTTAGGTAGTGTACCGTGATCACCCGGAGTNCCCTTTGAGCGTTGCACTGTTGCCCCTTTGAGCGTTGCACTGTTGCCCCTTTGAGCGTTGCACTGTTGCCCCTTTGAGCGTTGCACTGTTGCCCCTTTGAGCGTTGCACTGTTGCCCCTTTGAGCGTTGCACTGTTGCCCCTTTGAGCGTTGCACTGTTGCCCCTTTGAGCGTTGCACTGTTGCCCCTTTGAGCGTTGCACTGTTGCCCCTTTGAGCGTTGCACTGTTGCCCCTTTGAGCGTTGCACTGTTGCCCCTTTGAGCATTGCACTGTTGCCCCTTTGAGCGTTGCACTGTTGCCCCTTTCCCCTTAGGATCAATTAAATCGTTAGTCCTCACACGATTTGATCAGCGGGGCCGGGAAGGGGGGAATGTTCAATATCGGAGTCGACTTAAATTTTAAAAAAACATATGCATGGAAAAAACTACTTCCGGAATATGAGATATTTGTGACCATGATGTATCAAGATAACGAAACGTTATTTTGGCTGTGATTGATGTCAAATTATACGGTATTCACAATGACACAAACCACTTTTAATTAGGTATCGATACAAATCATTTAGCGGATTAGCGTTGAATTGTGGTGGGGGGGGGTTAGTTTGTTAAATTACTTTACCGCTATCAAGCACTCTGCACACAGACGTTTACATGACGCGCGTCACGGTGACGTCATTACCGAGTCACAATTTACTGTGTCAATCCGGCCATGGAAATAGGAAATTCTCCGTGGAATCCCATGCGAACATGTTTGAAACACACACACACACACACACACACACACACAAACACACACACACACACACACACACA
>MUZC01004798.1:75976-88476 GCA_002072015.1 Radix auricularia | reverse complement strand
TTAAAGTTTTTTTGTTTTTATTGCATTAAATTAGCACACATTAAAATACGGCTATTTAATAAAATGTTACACCTATCCAATTAAAGTAATGTGCAAATAATTTGAATTATGACAAGAACATGAAAATATTCAAATTTCCTCGTTAATTAACACTACAATACCCAGAAATAATTAAAATTGTCATCTGAATAAGAAACTAGTAAAACGAGATGCTGGATTTCTACTTAATTTAATGCAACATTTTTCTTTTGTATATTTAATGTTATCTCAATTTATCGGAACTTTCTTGGTTTATTTTAATTTGTTTTTAATTAATGCAAACTCATTTCATGGAACAATGCGATATGATAATAAAAAATCATGTTAAGCCTGGTCCCTTTTGGAACTCAGGACGTGTTAGCGCATTTTCGTATTATGTATCAGTACTTATGTTAGATATCAGCATTATGTAGTTATCAGTAATTGTGTTTAGATTTTAGACATATTTTTATGAATTTTCTTGTGTAATGAATATACCTGAAAAAAAATTATTTAAAAGTCATTTCTTGACATTTTAATTTTTTTTATTTTCTCTTTAATCTAACTACAAGTGGTTTGTGGTAACTGAAATAGGACTCATAAATGAAACATTCTAAATTGTAATCAGCTAATCGCCCAAATACTCCGTCAATTGTTGTTTGATAGATCGTAGTTGCCAATCTTGGTGAAAGTAGTTGAATGTTGAAGCTTGTTTCGAAAAAGTTTTCAATTTCTGCCCCTGGGCCGCTAAGATCTTGATTGAAGTCACCACAAATGATGACGTAAAACTCTCTAAACTTTTACACATATTCTAATGACGTCAACAAAAAAAAACGAATACTTTTGATAATACTAAGACTTCCGGCAATGGCGGCCGTTGCCTGCGCCAGTGTTATCTCTCGATTCGCAATGTTTTTTGGTAGTTTTAACGGGTTTTTTAACGGATCGAGTAACTGAGTGTTGATGCACAAATGGCAGGTCAGGACATAAAAAAAACATATATACATCATGGGTCTAGGACTTATGGATGCTGAGATCTAGGGTGATGACAGACGGATGGACGGACGGAGGGACAAAACGGGTGCAATAGCGCATTCGACTTCTCGAAAATGCGCTAAAAACGCTGTTAGCCTATATCATCCAAAACAATTTTTGAAGAAATATGCGTGGTGAAAATTCCGAAGACGGGCTTATATCTTAAGAACAAGAAGTGCAACGAGAATTTTTTGTATCAATGAAAAGACTTCAAAGGAAATAAAAGTGATCAAGTGCATATCCTTGCAAGAAAATATTCGTATATAACACCATGTAACCTACTAATTGAAAAATTTACTTATCAAATAAATTAATATTTTGACATTGATAAGGCAAATTTCAATATTGAAAGAAAAAGGATCCCGGTTCTACAGCTGTACCTCGACTAATAGAAGAGGCATTACATTAAAAAAACGAGGGGAAAGACCCTTTTATCTATTAACATTTATTTAACAGTGTAGACTGGAAAGTTATATTTTTTAATCCCAACAGAAAAATTGTAATTTTGCTCAGAATTTTCTCAACTATTGCTATGAATGTTTCTAGTTGTGAAAGGAGCCTCTCAAAACTGAAGTTGATAAAAAAAATTATCTTTGTTTCACAATGAGTGATTTATGACCATAAAATTTGCAATATTGACCATAGAACAAGATATTACAAATAATTTGAAAATTTGATGGCATAAAACACGATTTTCTACTATGAAAGTTAGGAAAGTAAATGGATAAATATGTTTACATACTAATGTATACAAATTCATTGTAAAAAAATCATTTATCTATAAATACTGTGAAGATCCGTTGGTTGTTCTATTGGTTATCTTTCCTTATCTACTCTCACTGTTATTCTGCTCTTCACACACTTTGTTAATTACTCTTTAAACACTAAACACCAAGGCAGAATGTACACTTCATTACTTTTAATCTCTTAACTTCAGTACATTCATTATTCGTGCATCTCTCTACATATGCGTCTGTCTACCTCTGCCTCCTACTTCATAACTCTACTCTCTCCCTGCGTGTCCCTCTATCCGTGTGTGTGGTCTGTCAGTCTCAGTCCGAGCCTTAGTCCATTCCAGGCTCCGCCCCCAGACTTCCCTGTCCGACGGTCAACTGTCAATCATCTTGTACCACCCCTAAGTAAGACGGGGGTAGGTGGGTGTACCCCGTCATGGTCAGTAATCCCCCCTTTCCTTGTTTCTGACCCGCTCTCCATGTCGGTCCCTTCCATCTACCGTTCGGCCGAGTATCATCTCGGTCTGCCATACCTGACACCTGGACTAGACTATTTGCCCGTGGTCAGCTGCCGTCCACAAAGCCCCGCTCGTGCTTTGATTCCCAAGTTCGCACCTCTGGCCTCACCCGGTAGTCCTGGACTAGCGGCTCTGGCCACCTGGACTCGCCCGCGGCAACTCAAAGGCCAAACATACGCAGCGCCCTAACCGCCCTAATTTCCCCACAATACAAAAATAAAAGCATATTAATTAGTAATGTTTTTTAGAATATGTTGTTGCCTCGTAAAAGGGGGGGGGGGGTTGGACCTGCGACCTTAGTAACTTTTTTGTGGCCTTTAAAAAAAATTGGCTTGTATTTTTTAAGTGTATATAAGTATATGATTTTATGCGGCATGATTACATAAATATGGCATCCAATGGTAAAAATGTTTCCCACCTTTATTTCGCTTCAATTATTTATTCATGTTTATTGAACTTATAAAAATCAAATATATGATTAACCTTAGGGGTCATTCATAAATGATTTCTCGTTATTTTGGCTGATTTTTATCCCTCCCCCCACCTCGTCACCCGTCGCCATAAAATCTTAGGCCCATTTTTTCCATATGACGTCACAAAGCTTGGCCACCCCCAATAAAACCGTATTTTCATATTGAAAATAAACATGTTTCAAGGCAATTTTTTGTCATTTTAGTATGTCTTAGTGTAAGGCTGCACTATTATATTGTAACACACTCGAAGCCATGTAAAGCGTCTTGAAAATTAAGTGTCCATAATCAAATATTTACGGGAAGCTTTTATGTAAGGTTGCGCGTTTTTGATGTGACGTCAGATTTATTAAACATCCCCTCTCGTCACAAATGTGGCAATCACCCCCCCCCGGCGCGTGACGTCAATTATGGATGGCCTCTAAAAAAGGGCGGCAACTTGGAGACCGCCCCGGGCGGCAAAAGTCCTAAATACGCCACTGCGGTGAGACGCCCTTTGTTAGTGTTGATTGTCTCGAGTGTTTGTTTCGTTTGTTGCTGTCATGACATCATGACCCCAGTGACGTGATCTGAATGTGCCATTGGCTCACTGCCATGACACCAGCACGTGATCTGAATGTGCCATTGGCTCACTGCCATGACCCCATCACGTGATCTGAATGTGCCATTGGCTCACTGCCATGACACCAGCACGTGATCTGAATGTGGTGCTGGCTCACTGCCATGACCCCATCACGTGATCTGAATGTGCTGTTGGCTCACTGCCATGATCCCATCACGTGATCTGAATGTGCTGTTGGCTCACTGCAATGACCCTATCACGTGATCTGAATGTGCTGTTGGCTCACTGCAATGACCCTATCACGTGATCTGAATGTGCTGTTGGCTTACTGCTATGACCCCAGTGACACGATCTGAATGTGCTGTTGGCTTACTGCCATGACACCATCACGTGATCTGTATGTGCTGTTGGCTCACTGCCATGACACCATCACGTGATCTGAATGTGCTGTTGGCTCACTGCCATGACCCCATCACGTGATCTGAATGTGCCATTGGCTCACTGCCATGACCCCAGACACGTGATCTGAATGTGCTGTTGGCTCACTGTCATGACCCCATCACGTGATCTGAATGTGCCATTGGCTCACTGCCATGACCCCAGTCACGTGATCTGAATGTGCTGTTGGCTCACTGCCATGACCCCATCACGTGATCTGATTGTGCCATTGGCTCACTGCCATGATCCCATCACGTGATCTGAATGTGCCATTGGCTCACTGCCATGACCCCAGTCACGTGATCTGAATGTGCCATTGGCTCACTGCCATGACCCCAGTCACGTGATCTGAATGTTCTATTGGCTCACTGCAATGACCCTATCACGTGATCTGAATGTTCTGTTGGCTTTGTAATTGTTATCCAAACATGAATTACTCAGAGACTAAAGACTTCAATTTTTCTGGGAATGCTGGTATTTTTGTTCAGCCCATTTTATAAAATTTAAAATTAAAATAAAGTTTTTAGCACTATATCATTTTACGCCTCTCATCCATAGTATCGCAAAAATACATACACATATTAGTAGTAGGAATAATTACTCTCTTACATATGAAGAAAACCCCTTCACTTTTTGCAACTAAATCCGAGTCAATAACAAAGCAACATTTTGTTTACTTGATGAGGAATGAATGGCAATGAACAGACAAATCTAGAAAAGTTATCTCAAACGAGTATCGAGTGGCAATGAACAGACAACTCTAATAAATTTAGCTCAGACGAGTCTCTGACCGATGAGATCAAGTATTTATCTGAGGCTAAGGATCAAACTCGTGGAAATATTGTTTTTATGTTTTTATTTTCATGACGAGTTATTGCAGTCTTGCTTAATAAACTATCGTTATACAACAGGCATCCAAGCAAAGTTTCAACATGTGGTGCAATGGTTTTAATCTCAATGGAAAGAGACATTCTTCGGATGACAACAAATTCTCTTGGTTCTTCAAATAAAATCTTAAACAATCTGTTAACAAACTTCGCAATCTAAATATAATTTAAGACAATTTTTAAACTCCGATATATTTCTATCGAATTGTTTTCTTTTCAAAATGCGAAAACATTTTCACGCGTTCGGGTCGAATTAATTAGAGAACATCTTCTTCCGCCGCGTCGAGCTCTAATTGTGACCTGTAGCGCGCGGTACAGTTTATTGAGGTATGTTTAACGGAATGTAGGCAGATAAAATGTCTTACATTGATCAGTGTGTAACTCGTCATAACCTCTATGAACCTTATAACATGACAGCAATAACTGTCATAGCCTCCTTAAACCTTATAATATGACAACAAAAACTGTCATGACCTCCCATAAACCTTATAACATGACAACAATAACTGTCATGACCTCCTTAAACCTTATAATATGATAACAAAAACTGTCATCACCTCCCATAAACCTTATAACATGACAACAATAACTGTCATGACCTTTATAAACCTTATAATATGACAACAATAACTGTCATGACCTTTATAAACCTTATAACATGACAACAATAACTGTCATGACCTCCCATAAACCTGATAACATGACAAAAATAACTGTCATGACCTTCATAAACCTGATAACATGACAAAAATAACTGTTTTGACCTTCATAAACCTGATAACATAACAACAATAATTATCATGACCTCTATAAACCTTATATTATGACAACAATAACTATCATGACCTCTATAAACCTTATATTATGACAACAATAACTATCATGACCTCTATAAACCTTATATTATGACAACAATAACTACAATGACCTCTATAAACCTTATATTATGACAACAATAATTATCATGACCTCTATAAACCTTATATTATGACAACAATAATTATCATGACCTCTATAAACCTTATATTATGACAACAATAACTGTCATTCATACCCGCCAAGCTACAAAACGTCTCTCGACTTATTTAAACAATAAATTATATTGAACCCGTCGGCCCATGCAATAAACGCAGACAGTGAAACCCAGTGGCGTAGCTAGGGGAGGGGGGCGGTGGGGGCGGTCCGCCCCGGGCGGCACTCATCTGAAGGGCGGCACTGGTTGGCATTTGAAAAATAAAGCCCTTTCCGACAGCCGCAAATTTTCTTTTGAAGGGGAAAATCAAGGTGAAACAAAAATATTCCTAATTTCAAGTCTTAATTAACGGATTCACGCAACATTTCAAACATTTAAAGTGGCTCAAAAAAGTATCGATTTGTTTGGAAAATTAAGCTTTATATGTCACTAATGGCGCTTTTATAAGAAAACTACACAAAAAAAACTACACATCACCGGTGGGCCGAATAATGTGTACTATTAATATCGCCACGACTTTTTTCCTGGGAATTTCGAAAAGCGCAAAATGATGCGCTATCAAATACCCACATGATATGGTGGTTCAAATATTGTGTAATTTATATTACTGTTTCAGTTTTAGAACATTATATTAAGGTAACTTACTAAAAAATTTAATGTATTTTTTATTGTATTAAAGTAGCATACATAGTATGTATTTTTCATCGAAATTCGGTTATTCTTTAAAACTGCTACGTCCATAAAATTAAATTAATGTGTACATAATTTGAATTCGTCTATTTTATTGATTTTTTTTTTTTAGATTTAGCGTAAGAGAATGAACATATTTAAATTTCTCCGTTAATAAACATCGCAATAGCATAAATAATTTCGAAAAAGACATTTTAAAAGATCAAGCGTCTTGGAAAATTTGATATTTGAAGAAGAAACTAGTAAAACGAGATCAGATGCTGGAACTTTACTCATATCAATGCAATATTTTTTCTTTACTATAGAATCTAAACTTATGGAAAACCGTTTAATGATTCAAAGTCATTTCATGGAACAAAGTTATGTGCTAATACAGAACGCTGTTACAGATTATATAGAGTTGGAGTTATCAACTGAACGTCGAGTTATAAGGAGAAAAAATATGAGTGGAGAAAATTCAGGAGATGGGGTTCTATCTTTAGAGCAAGTCGTACATTAAGAAATGTTTTTATTCATAGATATAATTATAAAATAAAAAATAATAGAAACCGCTGATCAGTTGCATGTCGTTGAAAGAAAATATTCGTGTATAATATAATATAATATTCATGTAATCTACTGAAAATCCTACATGTGGGAGAAAATCAGCAGTCCCAAACCTGCACTCTTCGTGGGGCTTCCCGGAAAACCCCCTCAGCTATCTGGTCCCTTAAGGGACGTAAAAGCTGAGAAGCCCCCCCCCCTGAGTAATTGCTTCTAGAAGCGGCCGCCTTGGGCGTCCAGGACACTAGATCGAAAACACCTCCCACTAAGTTGACCTGCCGAGGGAGGGGTGGAATTTTCCCTACTTTGACTCGCTATCACTTCGGTGCCACCCCTGCAAAGCTTACGAGTCTCAATGGTTTGGACCTACTCATTCAAAACGTTTAACATCAAATTAATTTCCTTATTATCATTGATAAAGAACAGTTCAATACTGAACGAAAAGGTTCCAGATTTTTGTGGCTGTACACAGGCCCAGGATTAACAATTGCGGGGCCGTATGCAGCTTAGTATGCGAAAATGAATGCGCTGGGCCCAATTTGGGTAAGGATAGGGTATTAATGATAAAAGTGTAATTTAAGGAAGGCCTAAGTGGCATAAGACGATCTCTGGCTTTACCTACACAAAAAGAAGAGACATTATGTGAGAAAAACGGGGGGGGGGNTTTACCCAACATTATACTTTTGCAATATTGTTCATGGAACAAGATTTTACAAATAATTTAAATTTTGATAACATAATACACGATTTCTCTACTATGAAAGTTAGGTTTACGTAAATTTATAAATAAAATATTTGTTTATAAAAAATAATGTATTTTAAATAAAAAATAAAAGCATATAAATTTGTCTTTTTTTTTTTTTTGCTGTAAATTTGGAGTATGTTTTTCTTCCTCAATAACTCTCTTGTGGCCTTAAACAAAAAAAGGAATCTTGTATTTTTTAAAATGTGTACAAATATGTATATCATCTTATGCGGCCTCCTTTATTAATCTTACATAAATATGGCATGGAATTGTTTCCCATCTTTTAATTTTACAAAGAAATGATGCAATTAAATTATTTATTGTTTATTTATTTATAAATTATTAAGACCATCGTATGATTGGTTTAAGTGGCCGTCCTTAAATGACGTCACGCGATTTTTCACCCCCTGCCCCCTGGTCACACGTCATCACAAAAAACTTAGACCCCTTCTTCAATGTGACATCACAAAGGTCCCCACCCCCTTAAGAGCCGTATTTTATATTTGAAAATGAGCAGGTTTCCATTCAATTCTTTTGTCATTTAAATATTTTTAGTGTAAGGCTGCACTCTAATATCCTAACACGCGTAAATCCATTTCAAAACTTCATTCAATAAAGTGCCGGTAATCATATATTTAAGTGGAACTTTTATTTAAAGTTGCGCGTTTTGATGTGATTTCAAATGTGTGACACCTCTCAGCCGCATGTGTGACGTCATTTCTCCCTTAAAAGGGCGGCAAATTGGAGACCGCCCCGGGCGGCAAAAGCTCTAGCTACGCCACTGGTGAAACCCATCTATCTGTAGCATTTTAATATTAATCCAAGTTACGTGTTTGCCTTTGATGGGGCAGGTCCCGGAAGCTTTATATTGCAAAGCATTCAAAGTGAGCGAGGTAAAATTGGACGCCGAGGAAAACACAAGATCACATTGATATCTCAGGGAGGGGGGTATATACAAACATTAATAGATAAGCCAGAGAGAGAGAGAGAGAGAGAGAGAGAGAGAGAGAGAGAGAGAGAGGGAGAGGGGGAGGTGGGAGGCAGGGATGAAAGAGAGAGGTAGCTTCCAGAGCGCCCGGCAAATGAATTCGATTCTCGCAATGAAGAGGTTTCCTATTAAAAGAGAATAGATATTGCATTTACTTGGTGTGATAAAAAATCTCTGCAAATGGGGAGTCGACAATTGGCTCTTAGAGGGCTAGGTGTCAAGTCAGTGTATTAAATTCTGATAGGTCAGTAAGGAGGGTCAGTTAACCCCAATAGGACGGGGTGTGGAGTGGGTATATTCTGTTTTAAAGAGGCCAGTTGCATGCTATTGAACTATATTGGCTGTACAGCGATCAATAGGATTATTGTTAATGTCGCTGCTCATAAGAAATAGAATTAGAGGACAACAGCTTACCATTTAAAATTAATTCAAAAGGTTAAAAATAATTTCCAATTTTATTCTAAGTGGAAATAAGTAAAAAAAACAACAAACAACGCAAAATGTTTTTCAAATCTAAAGATAAAAGCGTGTTAATGACGTTAATAACGGTTTAAAATAAACGTGTCACTATTAGTAAGGGCATTCAATGAAGATAAGGAAGAAAGCTGATGTTTACCTCAACTTTATGAACTGACCAGCAAAGGCTGAGTCTGGTAATCTACGACCTTGTCGTGACACGTCACCCCAAGGGCCTGGAGGTCACATGACGGAGGAGTGTATGTCCAACGTAACATTTGAGGGAAACAGGACCCCGAAATAATAGTCTGCAAACTGACCGCTTATCTGACCGGCATCATTGTAATCATCCCGAGCTCGTTGCATGCTCGTGTTACAGCCTTGACCACTGCCCATGAGCAGCTGTGTCCAGCTAATGCGCTCATGCCCTGATACACTGGATGGCGTTACATCATTGAGATGATAGGGCTGGAGAATATTTGGAAAACATTCAAGACTCAGGGACTCTCGACATTTTTTTATCCCTACACCATTAAAAGATACCCCAAATGTTATTCTCAAATAAGTTATGATAGTCTCAGTATTGTTCTGACGTTCTACTTTGCTCATAAATGTCACGATGGCTCTACGTTTTGTAATAAAGTATACAATCTGGTACAACTTGCTCTTAAACTTATTCTTGTTAGAGCAAATTTGTTATTATTATAAATAAAATTTTATACTAAACTATATAAAAAGTTAGTAGCTGTTAAAAACGAGAATTATCCGAAAACGTTCATTCAGTGTGCCCGAAAATTGGGTTCACAAAAGTCGAATATTCGTAAGTGGCGATCATATTTTTAAAACGTCCTATAGAGTTCTTATTTTTAAATAAAAATATTTTAAAAAATGTACTTCCCCTTTCAATTTCCTAATAGAACATCAGGTATTCATGTGGAACAATTTCTAGTATCGGTGTATGATTAAAAAAAAACTAACCACATGAGATCTTTGTTCAGTCTATGTTTAGATGAGTTAGCTAAGTAGACTTGACTGAGAAAAAAAGTTGATTATTATAACGAAATAATTTCACAAATTTTTATTTTTGTTGAAAATAATTGTTTTAACACAATCGTGACTAAAAATAGAAACATTTCGTAACGATATATGACGTTTACCAGTGTGTGAAACGGTCAACACTATGAGAGTGAAATTTACACAGCCTTAAAAAAAAGCAATAGCGCAATAAGTTATCAGGTTAAAAAATAAGGTTAAAGAAAGGGTTATAAACTAGTAATACAAGAATTATTGCTGTTAACGATTAATTTAAATTTAATCGTTAACTTTTGAAAAATTGACGATTAATTATTCGTTAATTTCAATTAAAGCAAAAAATTATTAATAACTTATTAAACGTTCTTGTTGAAAATGTAAATAACACTGGAATGTCTCCATTATATGTCATCTTTTAACCAACTACGCAAAATGACAAGTGTATTGACATTTTTTAGTTCAAGTGATGAGCGGGTCTAATTGACTGTATAACCAGCCTAACTGAACAATCATTCTCATGGAACTGAGGTAACTGGTATGCACAAAACGGTCTTGGATACGAATGGCATTATGGGATATCGGTGTATATTAAGTTACCACAATTGTAGAGGGTTGATGGATTCAGGAACTTTCATCTTCATTCGGTAACACAGTAATTCATCAGAGGAGCTGTCGTCATTTTCTGTCTCTGAGCCAAACTACATTGCTGCCATTAGCTTAATACTAATACGCTTTTAATATGGTTTGATAAGTAGGCGAAGTGTTAGAACCATGGTAGGCAAACTTTATCAACATTTTGAACATTCCCGTCAGTGAATAGTTTAAAACCAAAAAATGTTCGTGTAAACGTCAAGAAATATAATCTTTTATCAGCCCATTTTTATTATTATTTTTATTTACTTTTAGACTTCTTATAATTTGTAAGGGATTCGTCGATTAATCGTTAAAAATAATTTAAGCTTTAAAAAATTTTAACAATTAATCGAGAAATTAATCGTTAATTCTCCGCAGCCCTAAAAATAATGTTTTCAAAAAAATTATTTTTTTTTTTAAAATTTAAAAGAAAATATTTCCACTCCAGTTTCTAGACTTACTTCCAATAAATGTTGGATCTGTTGAAAGTAACAGATGACGTAGCACCTCCAAAGATAAGTCTATATTTCAAATGCAAATACTTTGAGCTTTATTGAAATTCCCATGAGGAAAAAAAAATTAAACTCGTACGTTTTGTCAAGACCAGATTTGACTTCGTATTTTCTATAGCTGAAGAAGTTTCCAACTAAACATAGCGTTGATGAAGGGAAATGGTGACCAAAATTAGTATTGGGCGTTTTCCTCTCATCTCTCTCAGCCGGAAGTTAGGTCTGATTGATCCTCATTATATATTCATGAAAGAAACGACGGGCACGGGGTACTCATGAGCCACCTGTGGTGTATTCTTCTGTAGACCAACTGGCCCTCAACAAATTGTCTATCACGGCTCACTTCCCCAGGAGAAACTATCAAAGGCAAGATGTCCTCCGTAAAACTGTTCAATGAAACAGATCAGAATCATGGGGTAAGTTCTAGCCTTCTATGAGGATTATTAAATTTCTTTGTCTGAAACATATCACAAAATATGTCAACAAATTTGAAAAGTTATTGACTGGCTATGTACTTTCTATGGACTTTGTATACTAAAGACAAAGTGTTTTTTTTTAAAGCCTACAATTGACAGATCAAAGCCTAGAAAAACCGAAGGTTACCAATATATTATAAGATATTAATATTTGACCACAGACTGAATGCCATCTCCATCTACTGCCCCATTTCGTAAACTAATTATTCAGTCAGACAAAACGTAATTTTTCTTTGGTTGAATTCATCCATTATGTACACAAGAAACAGTCTCATTCCTGTACACAAGTCTAATTATCTGCTCATTTCTTGTTTCAAATCGTATACAACCTTTCAAAAGAAGAGTTGTTAAGAAAAATTAGAGACTTACATAATGTAATAAATGAGAATAAAAAAGTTCAGCTGGTTGTCACTAAAACTAAAACACTGGAGAGCGACATGAGCAGCCATCTATACATTATAATTAATGTGTTCTTTCTCTTCTGGACTAACTGTCAATATTTCTTACTGCTCCCTAAGTATAACATAAATATCCATAGAAGCCCTAACCCTTTAGGGCGGTTACACTTCACTTACAAGGGACATTGCTGAATGTGGAATTAAGCGTTGATTGATGATACACATACTGTAGACCAGGGTGGACTGGAAATATGGCGTTGACATGGGCACTGGGGAACTGTGGACACTGGAGGAACTGTGGACACTGGGGGAACTGTGGACACTGGGGGAACTGTGGGGGAACTGTGGACACTGGGGGAACCGTGGACACTGGGGAACTGTGGGGGAACTGTGGA
>MUZC01004798.1:62505-75882 GCA_002072015.1 Radix auricularia | reverse complement strand
TGGGGGAACTGTGGGGGAACTGTGGACAATGGGGAACTGTGGACACTGGGGGAACTGTGGACACTGGGGGAACTGTGGATACTGGGTTAGGTCATTTTACTTTTTGCGACACATTTCTTTCTAGAAATTGTTGAAGAATTTTTAAGAAAAGACAGAAATCACATGGAGTGAAGTTAATATTAATTTTGCTGATCATTACTTTTAGATATCGGAACTATAATTGGCTTAGTTCTACATCATGTCTTTAACATTTTTATGGTTCATTTTAAGTGTAGTTTTTTTTTATTTTTATTTTTAAAAAAAGAGATTTGCAGCAAATAAAAACAAAAGGATTGGACTATGTACTAGAAATAATTCTCTTGTATTAAATTGCGAAATAAAAGATGTCGACCGTGTTGGATTAATATAGCGCCTTTCCACTCGTTGTCGAGTGGCAGCGCGCTCGACTAGCGTACCGATGGTTACGGGTTTGAATCCATGCGAAGGCAAAGATTTGTTCCCGGGGCCTACGGCGTCCCTGAGTCACCCAGCTCCGATTGGGTACCTAACATTAGTTAGGCGGCTGGGTAATGCGCGGAACCCTCAGAGCCGTGACCTGTGAACGCTGCATCACTTGCCAACAGATCATCCTTCATGGTCTGTGGCCGCAATTATCTTCTGCATAGAAGGAGCGTCCGTATCTCTAAGATAGGATAAGATAAATAACGCAGGTAATAACTTCTGAAATATCGTTAGTCATCATTGTAATTTGTTCTTGTTACGTATACGCCAACATCAGATTAAGCGATTCGTTGCGATGTTGAGGCACATATGTAAATGCCATTTTAAAAAGATAACAAGTCTAGGCCTTAACCTTTGGAATAAAGGATTGAACCTGTAGAATAGCTTGGCTAAAACAATTAGAAATAAGATATTGGCCACGATACAAATAACACGGAACAGGTACATGAAGTTAATTTAAATGGATTTAACAACTAACTAAAACCTTGTCGTAGTTTTAAACGGCAAAAACCATCAAACGATCTTTTCAGCGGCAGCTGATAAATATTTACTCTGATGAATGGCTGGTCAATTTTGCCGCGCCTCTGGCTAAGAGCTCAGAGCCCCAACACGTGACCCCAACCTACATGTAGCCGCCACCTGGTGACCACGCCAATCACACCAAGAAACACAATGTCTGTACGCTACACTGAGATACATCACACGCCGGCCATGTCCGCAGGTGCTGGGCCGTGTTCAGCCCTGTGACCCGTGTTTATGACAAGCGTCCATTATGACGCCCACGCTGGCAAAGTGTTAACGTTGGCGGGCCGGTGACATCCGGGGTTTTATGTCTTTATGTTAAAGCTAGAGGATATCTGGGATTGATATGTCATAGGTTGTGTGACAGCTGAGGTTGATATGTCATAGGTTATGGGACAGCTGAGGTTGATATGTCATAGGTTGTGTGACAGCTGAGGTTGATATGTCATAGGTTGTGTGACAGCTGAGGTTGATATGTCATAGGTTATGGGACAGCTGAGGTTGATATGTCATAACTGAGACTTACATGTCGTATGTCATAAGACAGCTGAGGTTGATATGTCATACGTGTAGGTAAAGCTGAGGTTGATATTTCATAGTTTGTAGCAAAGCTGAGGTTGATATGTCATACGTTTAGGTAAATCTGAGGTTGATATGTCATACGTGTAGGTAAAGCTGAGGATGATATTTTATAGTATGTAGTAAAGCTGAGGTTGATATGTCATAGTAGGTAGTACAGCTGAGATTGATATGTCATAGTAGGTAGTAAAGCTGAGGTTGATATGTCATAGTATGTAGTAAAGCTGAGGTTGATATGTCATAGTATGTAGTAAAGCTGAGGTTAATGTGTCATATGTGTAAGTAAAGCTGAGGTTGATATTTCATAGTATGTAGCAAAGCTGATGTTGATATGTCATACGTGTAGGTAAAGCTGAGGTTGATATGTCATACGTGTAGGTAAAGCTGAGGTTCACACGTCCTAAGTGGTGGAACAGCTGAGGTTCATATGCCGTAGATAGTTGGATAGGCGTGATTGAAGCTGTGTATTGTTCGTTGTGGAAGGCTCTTTGCCGAAACGTTCGCTGTTTTGTTACGTTCTGTCAGGCTAACCCTTACCCTGTCCACGTCTTTTCCATTTATTTATTTACAAGCCTGATTGCAGTCTCACCCACCATTTTGTACGAGGTGATATGCAACCCACTTTACGACGTTATGACAATAGTTAATTGAGTAATAATACAGCACATAGAAAGATTGACAAAATGGCTCAGTGAGTAAGAAAATTCTTTATGTGAATAGTTAAAAGCTTCACTTTACCAGGAAACGAAGATTTACTTTTTAACCTATGAAGATCTGTATAAGAGAAAACATTTTGCCAGAAAATTGTTATTTTTGCTAAATGTTTGGAAACAGATACGATGGTTGAAAAGTTATTTACTTAGTTAATTGAAAAGATTTTTTCGTTGTAAAATACATACCCTTAACAAATATCATTTCTATTCCTACTAGCGTTGTTCTGACAATGGTAGGAAGATACCGAGGCTTTCTGGCATACTTTAAACAACTGTATCAAATGTACATTCAGTACATGGTATCATTGATTGGTATCATTGAGTCGCACAATATCATAATGAATGTTTGCATGGATCACTTGAATATTTATTTACAGCTGTTCATAAAATAAAAAGGGATGCCATCAAAGAGATATTATTTGCTAAACTTTGGAAAATGACGAAGACTATAATCGTTTATTAATGAAGATAGACTCATACTGGATATCTCAAAGGGCATGTTTATATCCATTTTATGCTCTCTTTGAAAAAATGTTGGAATTATGAAACACAAAGACAATTATTTGCGACAAACTTTAATGAACTCAAAAAATGACATAGCTTATATGACGGATAAATTTGATAAATTTTACGCATTTCATTTGAAATTAAAAGTGACCAATTAAAAATTAATTAGCTAGAAGCGTCATATCTGGATTTTTTGCAAAACTTTTCTGTTTAAAAAAAAATTGAAGAGGAGAATGTTCTCAGTTTTAAATCATATAAAATTGCAAAGTGCAAATTGACTTAATTAATGTCGAAACGTATCGTCTCTTCGTGTAAACCTCATAAAATCTCATCACCTCCGTTTAAGTTATTCAATGTTTTAAATTCTATTTTAAGCAAAATTTATAATTTCAATAATTTCTTCTTCGTCATCTTTTGGGAACCACTGTGTTAAACTGTGCGATATGATATCATCTAATTCAGAGAATTTTTTTTTTCATAGGTTGGAACTGACGCTATCGACAGCATGTTCCCCCAATGAAGTTCACAGCAGACGCGATTTGCCTCAGAACGAAAAAATGTCCAAGTCTTTGTTCAAGTTGATTCAACTGTAACACCAACACCTTCAAGCTGATTCAACTGTAACACCAACACCTTCAAGCTGATTCAACTGTAACACCAACACCTTCAAGCTGATTCAACTGTAACACCAACACCTTCAAGTTGATTCAACTGTAACACCTTCAACCTGTTTCAACTGTAACACCTTCAACCTGTTTCAACTGTAACACCTTCAACCTGTTTCAACTATAACACCTTCAACCTGTTTCAACTGTAACACCTTCAACCTGTTTCAACTGTAACACATTCAACCTGTTTCAACTGTAACACCTTCAACCTGTTTCAACTGTAGGTTATAGAAACAATTCGTTTTAACAAAAAAATTAACATGGGAAATTTCCTTTCTAAATGATTTTTTTTTCGTGCATATTTCAAACGGATACGTACGTGCGTTATCTGAAAGCCCTAACTGACATCACGAATGAAGACGAAAAGTTATGACTTGTTAATGAGCACAGCGGACCCATCTATGGCCCCAGGATGTCAGAAGGAATACCGAAATTTCTTCCTTTTCCATACAACTGAACTTACCAGGATGTTATTTGCTAAACTATTCCATCATTTAGAAACTATGTCATTAGCTGCTCCTGTCATACGTTTTTGATGACTTGGTATCATTCAATATCTAACTTCTTTCAAAACATGATATATATGATGACTTTAGGCTTGTCAACGGGTACCCGGATTGCGATTGCCTGCGTGTAAAATTCCGCCGTCCTCCAAATGAAAACGACGTTCTTGGTGTAATTTTCACCAATGATTGATATCTTTCCCAATCCGTTTTACCACAAATGACATGGTTAAAATGCAAAATTAAAACCTGTGGGGGGAAAAGCTTTATTTCGTTAACACGCTAGCATTTGCCAACCATTCTATAATTTCAAGTACTTTGATTTAATATGACTAAGAACGTGGGGCGGGCGCTTATGATGTTTTACATATGCAGTTCACTCATTCTCTCAATTATAGATCTCTCTTTTGCCTTCTAAATTATAAATCTTTAATTTTTATACCAAACACCTATCCTCGACATGCATTTCTAAATTAGAATGGGATTTTGAAGAACCCGCCTCACGTTTTGAGTCATATTAAATCAAAGTACTTGAACTCATAAGTTTTAACTCATTGTCTTCTTTTTCTTCCACTAATAAATACATTATTAAAAAAATATATATATATATTTATACCTCTAGATCTATTTATTTTCTTCTGTTTAGTCCACTTATAAATACAAGCTTTTAAGAAATCTTTTATATATCTAATTTTTTTCATACCAAACACACCATAAGCGTCCACCCAACGTTTTAACACCACGGGGATGTGGTCATGGGGTGAACTCCGGTGGCATTTGGATGGCAACAGACGGATACAGATGCTATATTGTTTTTGTTTTTGTTTTGGCTTCCTTATGTCTCGCAAGACGACGGAATTTTCTGTGCTCCTGTGGGATTAACGCACATGATCTTGCAGCTTCTAAAGAGGAAAAGCAGGGCAATTCAGCCAACCACTAGCACCACCTTTCAGTGTGAAAAGTGCAGCAAAGGCTGCCATTCGCGAGTGGGCTTGTACAGCCACAGCAGATGCTATATAGAGATAAACTAAAAATGCATTAATTTAATTACGGTACATTCGAGCGATCTGAAATTTTAATTCGATGCATTGTCATCCAAGATCTATCTGTGGTACAATTTCGAGATTTCTAAGACCATCGGAAATGGTTTAATTTTACGTTGGAAAGTGTTTTAAATTTTAAATAAACAGACAGACAGGAACGAAAGTAAGTTAATAAAAACTTGGTAGCAGGGGCGTCGCCAGGGTAGGTGTCACCCGGGGCGGAAGCTCATGGTGTCACCCCTTCACGACTTAAGGGGACGTCCATAAATGACGTCACGCCAGGTTGCCGATTTCCCCCCTCCCCCCGGCTGCGTCATACTTTGTCACAAAAACTTAGAACTTAGACCCACAGCCCCTTTTTTCCCGATATGACGTCACAAAGCTTAGAATCCACCCCAAGCCGTATTTTCTAAATAAAAATTATCAAGTGGCAGGTTATTTTTTGTCATTTAAATATGTATTTAGTGTAAGTCTGCACTCTAATATCATAACACGCGGAAACCATTGAAAACGTCATTAAATAAATAGTATACAATCAAATATTTAAGTGGAACTTTATTTAAAGTTGCACGTTTTTGATGTAATGTTACTGTTACATTTTTAAACACACCCCTCTCTCTTGTCACACACCGTCACAGATGCGGGACACCCTCCCCCTAGGCACGTGACGTCATTTATGCATGGCCCCAATTCCCTAGAACTCATCCTGTCTTCCAGTGGCAAAAAAAGGGAAGGGGAACATACATAATTTTAAATTTTTGTCACCTTGTAACACTGTAAATCAGCACTTTCCTTCCTTTCAAGGGAGGTATTTTTTTATTTCTTTACCACATGAAAAAAAAGTTTGTATAACAGATAAACAGCTAAGTGGGGGTCAATGTTCCCTCTAAGGTTTGACGGTTGTTGTGCTAAATATTTTATTAAAAAAAAAACACATGTTCAAAGTTTAATAGAGTACCATTTTTGTGTTCAAATTTTTTACATCTCACAAAAATACATGCACCAATTGGACCGATGTACATTAAGTGACACATTTCTTTATCAAAAAATATATTAGATTATAATAAAATAAACAAGAATTATAAATGTATATTTCTGTTCATCTGTTCAACGGTATTTATCATGCATAAATCAACGAAATGCCAACCTACCCATAAGCCGCTAATCTATTCTGGTGCGATCTGGCGTCTGTCTTTCAACGAGATCCATATTTTATATACTTCGTCAAGGTTGATCCGATGTCCATCATTCTGACAAGATTTAATCCTCATGAGCAAGTCTAAATGTAACTCTTCCAACCTATTTCTATATTTTACTTTTATAGAATTCATTATGCTAAATCCACATTCGCAACCAGTGCTCGTTGCAAGAATTGTGGCACAAATATCCTACAAAATGACAAAGTCGCCGACCTATTCTTCAGTCATGGCAAACTGAATGATGAATCACTTTGTCGAAAGTCTGCATCAACCCACATTTTAAATTTTTCCGCTAGCATTAATCATACATTTAAAATGTGATACTCATCCATAAGTTTCTGCAAAATGTCTTCATAGCTTTTAAACAATGCTTTTTATTTAGAAACAAGGGCACCAAGTTCTTCTTGTCAGAAATTAAAATTTGAAGTGTCGACTAACGCTTACAACATTATACGCCATAGCATCAAGTCGATTTCAAGAAAACGATAGTCCACGTGCCAACTCAGACATTCAACGAATTTGAGAATGGGACTATGTTTTCTCCCTTATAGCCTGAAAACATTTTAGCGACCTCTACAGACCAATGAAAATTGTCACCAAGGTGCTCATGGCCTCTTAGGTTATTGATCCTTCATTATACAAACTGGTATTCCTCCATGGTCGTTAGATTTTTTCCTCTGTAACAGCCTGCTTAATTTGGCAAATTATCCAACTACTTCATGAATGACACTACGAAAAAATATTTATTGACCATGACTATGGGGTCATTATACAAACGGACCAGCTCTTCACAGTATTTAGTCTGTACTTATATGTTTCTCAACAATTTGAGCAACAATGCGTGTAAAGCAAAGTGCCGTGAAAGCCATCTGATTTCCGTGTCGTCTAAAAAAAATCCTTCTCCAGGTGTCCAGCGCAAACTGAGTTGTCATATCAAAGCCCTCCTTTCAACACACTATCACCCCAAAAACAACTCTCATTGTTTTAATTAAAATATCACACCGGCTTGTTCTTGACATCAAAGTTTTTTTTGTAAGTTGTCGGCGAGTGATATTAAAAATGTGTTCAGCTTCGAGGCTAGTCACCAATGTCAATTATTTTTTAAGAAAGTGTTTGATATTTTCCTTGTATTAACTTAAGACGAATGAGTTGAATTACGTTGTTAGTGTCTGTTTGCTGTATGTTAGAAATGGAAGATACATTCTGGACATTTAAACTTGTTTTCATTATTGGATTTTAACAAAAGCTGCGACTGTGTCCCAGGTAGAATAAGAGATAAAATTGCTACTAACTTTTGTGGCAAAGGCGCAGAAATTCTAATTTTTTCCCTAATGAAATTTGCGGCATGGTAACTCAAAACTCCTGCGCGGAATCTTCCAGATAGCTGCGCTGTCGTGCAGCTTGAAGGGAACATTGGTAGGGATGGCAAACACGAACCGGAGGACTACCTATACATAAACATGCATATCTATGCTTGAACGGCTTTAAAAATATAAATTAAAAAATATAACTCAAATACATTGAATTCATAATTTTCCTCTAAAAATAACAACAAAAAACCCATCTTTTGATTTTTAAAAATAGAAAGATCCTATACTCCGCCCCAACCCCTCTGACGTGGAGGAAAGAGGGAGTGGGATCCGTCCATGATGTCAATACTTCAAAGCTCAGTTTTTAAAAAAATATCTTTTACAACAGAGGACACTGCCTTTTTTAAACAACAAAAAATCTCTCTGGTGCGGCTGTTCCTTTTTTATTATTATTATTTTCTTTTTTTGAAAACTTTGTTTGGCGGGACGGTTTTATTTTTGCAAGTTAACTGATGAAAAGAGGGAGTGGGAGTTTCTTAATTTCTTTCTATATAAAAAATGCGTCTCTTTTTTCTGACATAAAATGCAACATAGTAAAAATGTATCCTTTGGTGTCACCCCCTAATGGTGTCACCTGGGGAGGCCTTACCCCGCCTCCCTAGCGACGCCACTGCTTGGTAGTATAAAGCATCGTACGCAAGTTAATAAATACGTGGTAATAATAAAAACGTGGTAATAAAATATAGTCTTAAAGAAATATTATTCAAAATAATTTGATAAAGGACTACTTCTCTGAATATCATACCATAGCATTAGTTCTAGTGATTGTTGGTACACAGTCTACTGAAGACACTCTGATGTATGAATCTTTTTAAATGATAATATTAATAGAAAGCTATACTTTTAAAAAATCAACCTATATTACACAAACAAATGATTTTTAAATAAATTTTTCAATGAGATATCAGTGGCTTCTCTCCAACATCAGCTGGTAGGCATTACAAATGACTACTTTTTATTTTAAAGGAATTTATTAAAGATCTTATTTTACCAGAAGACATACAATTTGAAGAAGGCATTTTTTTTCTGAGCTGTTAATCTCATTAAGCAAACTTTTTGGTTATCTTCAACCGCTTGTTGATTTGCTATTTTAAAAAAAAAATACTTTACTACATCGTCAAAAACATTTGATAATTGAAGATGTAGCAAGCCATGGCTAAAATATAAGGACAATAAATAAAAACGCGTGTATTTCCTCTTTTCCCACCAAAGAAAATTGGAAAACAAAATTTATTTTTTTACTAATACCTTATAAATAAAGACAAGAGTGTTATAACCAAAATCATTCACAATCATAAGTCGTCTCGACGACAGTTATATCATTAATTTAAATTTTCAATTTACCTCAGTGTACTGGCATACTGACTGATTTGGAAGAAAACATCCCAGATGACTGAACATAACGACATTTATGAGACTTTTTCTTAGTTTTCCAAAAAAAATATCTTTGAACACATATTATATTAATGAGACAATGAAAATGACAGGCCCTGCCTCCGAACAAAAACAGTCTAACATGACAGGCCCTGCCTCCGAACAAAAACAGTCTAACATGACAGGCCCTGCCTCCGAACAAAAACAGTCTAACACGACAGGCCCTGCCCCCGAACAAAAACAGTCTAACATGACAGGCCCTGCCCAC
This sequence comes from Radix auricularia, assembly GCA_002072015.1. Classification (NCBI taxonomy): domain Eukaryota; kingdom Metazoa; phylum Mollusca; class Gastropoda; family Lymnaeidae; genus Radix; species Radix auricularia. The sequence goes on along the minus strand of MUZC01004798.1, from coordinate 66,635 downwards.
GAACAAAAACAGTCTAACATGACAGGCCCTGCCCACGAACCAAAACAGTCTAACATGACAGGCCCCAACCATGAACAAAAATAGTCTAACATGACAGGCCCCGACCCTGAACAAAAACAGTCTAACATGACAGGCCCTGCCCCCCGAACAAAAACAGTCTAACATGACAGGCCCTGACCCCGAACAAAAACAGTCTAACATGACAGGCCCTGACCCCGAACAAAAACAGTCTAACATGACAGGCCCTGCCCCCGAACAAAAACAGTCTAACATGACAGGCCCCGACCCCGAACAAAAACAGTCTAACATGACAGGCCCCGACCCCGAACAAAAACAGTCTAACATGACAGGCCCTGACCCCAAACAAAAACAGTCTAACACCTTTGTGTAGAGAACATAGAGACGTAGGCGGCGAAGTGCTGAGCAAACCTCAATCAGAAATAAACAAAACCAAATTCCAAGCTTGGATAAACATAAACAATTAGAAATAGGCAATCTGGGAAATATAATTACAGGCAGTGGCGAAAATAAATACGCACTTGGAAAATAGTTTAAAGGTTGACGGTGTAAAGTGAAGGGTATATCACCATGGTAACATGTGAAAGTGTATTGTGTGTTTAACAGATCAGTAGACCATTGTATCACTGTAGAGGCAGGGAATCGGGAGTTACCATAGAGGAGAGAAGACAAGGGCTCTAACTATGATCAGGCTAAAAAACCTGGTCTAGAATAATAATTGTGTAGTTCAGACTGTTTTTAGCGTTGGTAAGACAATACAAAGCGCTGGGCAATGATTAGACGAACAACGTCGTTAAAACATTTTGATTGCGAAGCAAGAATCATGGTATTTTGCTTGTAGGGCTTAGCTATGAGAAGACTTCGTGATCCCGCGAAAGTAGTTTAAAGGTGTACAGACTTTGTGATCCAGAATTGAAAAGTGTGTGTGTTTGTGTGCGCGAGCGCGTGTGCAGGTGTATTTTTTGAGAGAGAGACACAGACAGAGAGAGGAAATCAATACAAATAACAGATTTATTTTCTAAAAAGTTATCAAAAAAAGAGGAACTTTTTTTTTAGGTAGTGAGTATAGCCTCGTCAAAACGACCCAATATGCGGCTGCATACGCGCTCGTTCACTTCCGGTTATTGCTATTCTTAGTAATATTTTTTTTATAAGGTTAAAAATTTCATCGGTAAATGTGTGGCTGTGTGGTCATATTGATAGTACGATCGTACGCTACATCGCAGGTCCGGGGTTCGATTTCTTATTGATGCCTATTTTTTTTATTTTTTTTTCAAACAATACTACATGAATTGATTATGAATAAGATTTTTTTTTTAAATGGTTTGTTTTGATGTTAGGCTTAGGGATAGACTTTAGGGTTACGTTAAGTGATAGTTATTAGGGTTTGGGTTAGGTTTAGTGATAGTTTTTAGGGTTTGGGTTAGGTTTAGTGATAGCTTTTAGGGTTTGGGTTAGGTTTAGTGATAGTATTTAGGGTTGGGTTAGGTTTAGTTATAGTTTTTAGGGTTTTGGGTTAGGTTTAGTGATAGATTTTAGAGATTGTTTGAATGCACATATAGAATCGGAGGTTCAATGAAAGGCGCAGTGAATACTTGTAACTCTTCAATTTTATAAACATTATTTTATAAACAATGTTACTAAGAATAGCAATAACCGGAAGTGGACGAGCGCGTATGCAGCCGCATATTGGGTCGTTTTGACGAGGCTATACTCACTACCTTTTTTTTATTAAAAAAAGAGTGAGTTTTAGCAGACTAAATGCGCACCAAATTAATTCAAAGAGATGAAAATGGTAAATTAAAAATATATAGATTCTAGTTCTTCTACATATTCTTTTGACTTAAACCTAGTCTCTTAAGTCCTTGGCTAATACCTGGACAACCTGCTTCACATGCTGAGCAGTGCCGTACAACACTGTCTGCACGTATGGGACTTGTTTGCCTCCCTAATTCCCCGGCAATGTCTAGCTCGGGACACAGTTTACAGGTGTAGTACTGTTTCAGAGGCTAGGCTGCAATGACGGCAGCTCGAGTCTCTGTTAAGGTATAGCCTTTTGAAATGTAAGATATTTGGGCAGTACTTTTTTCATATTTGATACATTTAATCTAGCTGAAAACATATAGCTAATTGTATTACAACGCAAGTGTTCTTTTTTAATTTATTTTTTTAGTTCCATGACATGCAGATATAATCTTATTTATCAGTTCCATGACATGCAGATATAATCTCATTTATCAGTTCGATGACATGCAGATATAATCTCATTTATCAGTTCCATTACATGCAGATATAATCTCATGTATGACTTCCATGAAAAGCAGATATAATCTCATGTATGACTTCCATGACAAGCAGATATAATCTCATGTATGACTTCTATGACAAGCAGATATAATCTCATGTATGACTTCTATGACAAGCAGATATAATCTCATGTATGACTTCTATGACAAGCAGATATAATCTCATGTATCCCAAAAATTATTCCTCTACAGAGTGTACATTTATTTTCGTCGTGCCACGTAATGGTAGATGTTCCTTATAAGACATACAACATCCGCACTCCGTATAAAACATCTATCCAAAACTTCTTCCGCACGGTAATTCTTTCGGTATTAATTTATTTGTTTGTTGCTAAGTCCTTCCGCAAATGTTCTCCTTCTTCAAACTCAAATAATGATATCACTGTGGACTCCGTGTACACAGCCAGTCACAACAAACGTGAATGTTGTGTCTGTAACATAAACAACTATCACTATCGATCTAAGACTAATGACGATTGGTGAATGGGATCCCAACAACTCCTAACGTAGTGTATAACATTGAGCAAACACCATCTCAGTGTGTCTGGTGTATTATTAGGATTATCGGCTAAAGCGCAGTATGTCGACCGTGACGTCACGACGCTATCGGTTGTTGGAAAAGAAAGTTCTATTTATTCTAAAAGGATTAACGTAGCTGATGTATTGAGTATAACGTATTGTCATTTATGTAGTTAGTATGATATGAATGTTTCTTTTATTAATATATGTATTGTTATTTCCATGTAAAGCGCTGTGAGCCTGGCTCCTTGCTGGGATACAGCGCTATATAAATTATCATTTTATTATTATTATTATTATTATTATAAAAAAAGGAAGATTTTAGGGTTTGGGTTAGGTATAGCTTTAGAATTTTCGGAAAATTAAAGGTTTTAGGGTTTCGGTTAGGTACAGCTATAGAATTTTAATTTTAAAGCCTTTTAAAGGAAGTACTACAACAACAAGGAAGGCCGCCATGACGGTGACGTCACGGTCGACACACTGCACTTTTACCGGTTTATCTTTTTAAGGTCATTTTTATTATTTTATGATTATATTTTATCAACGTCATTTTTATTCGGCCTTTGATTGTGTTGAGCTAAGAGGCTTATGTGCAAGTCATATTGGGTTATAGATAGTCTAAAGTAAAATATATTTAATTAGACTTATAATAACGAGACTCTTTAACCATTCGTGACAAGGTCATTGGCTATTTTTATCGACCAAAGGAATAGCAGGTAAGTTTGTGTATTCAACAGCTCATAAAATACTGCTACATTCCAACACTATTTGTGTATTGTCAAACATCTGATAAAATGAGACATCCAAGACTTACAGAAGGTGTTGAGGGTATGATCAGAGCGTCTAACTAACAGAAGGTGTTGAGGGTATGATCAGAGTGTCTAACTAACAGAAGGTGTTGAGGGTATGATCAGAATGTCTAACTGACAGAAGGTGTTGAGGGTATGATCAGAATGTCTAACTAACAGAAGGTGTTGAGGGTATGATCAGAATGTCTAACTAACAGAAGGTGTTGAGGGTATGATCAGAATGTCTAACTAACAGAAGATGTTGAGGGTATGATCAGAATGTCTAACTAACAGAAGGTGTTGAGGGTATGATCAGAATGTCTAACTAACAGAAGGTGTTGAGGGTATGATCAGAATGTCTTACTAACAGAAGGTGTTGAGGGTATGATCAGAATGTCTAACTAATACAAAGCGCTGGGCAATGATTAGACGAACAACGTCGTTAAAACATTTTGATTGCGAAGCAAGAATCATGGTATTTTGCTTGTAGGGCTTAGCT
>MUZC01004798.1:27482-62218 GCA_002072015.1 Radix auricularia | reverse complement strand
ATTTGAGGGTATGATCAGAATGTCTAACTAACAGAAGGTGTTGAGGCTATGATCAGAATGTCTAACTAACAGAAGGTGTTGAGGGTAAGATCAGAATGTCTAACTAACAGAAGGTGTTGAGGGTATGATCAGAATGTCTAACTAACAGAAGGTGTTGAGGGTTTGATCAGAATGTCTAACTAACAAAAGGTGTTGAGGGTATGATCAGAATGTCTAACTAACAGAAGGTGTTGAGGGTATGATCAGAATGTCTAACTAACAGGTGTTGAAAAGGTAAACAAGTGAATGACAAAAATTACTTTCATTCTATTTTTTTTTTCAATTTGTCCTTAAATATTTCATGGGGTCTAAATAAATACTATTTTGATCAGATATTTTCATGATTTAAAAACAAGGAAGATTGTAATTTAAAATTTCATGTTTGGATTAATTTTTTAAAATAAAAACGCGACATAGATAATGCTTTTGGATTGTATGCCATTTTGCAATATGATTTTTATTTGTGCTTGTTACTTCATCACTTTGTTGAAAGCGCTCGTTGAATGTTGAATAAAAATTATTAACACAGATGTTATTCTAAGATCATTTAGCCGTCAATCGTATATCACCGAATATTCAAGATATTATCGATATTCTTTAAAAATTGTAAATATTTATCTTATCTTATCTTATATGTTACAGACGCTCCTTCTGTACAGAAGATTATTGCGTCCTACGTTTTTCTATGGTTTGTGTTTAGTCCTGTATTCTTACTAGAGTTTTAAAAGATGATAAAGTGTTGGCTTTCCTGTTTTCTTCAGGCAACCCATTCCAAGCCCGAATACCGGACGGAAAGAAAGAAAACTTGTATGTGTTTGTTCTTGCATATGGAATAAGAAAGGTGTTTTTATCTTTATGTCTAACTGAGGGTTGTATTAAGTTATCTTTGTGTTGTATTTTAACATTAGAATTAAAAGCCTTATGTATAATTACTAATTTACTCTTGGTTCTTCTATCATCTAGTGTTTCTCGATACGCGTGGTGTCGCTTGTTGGAAAAGTTTTATATCAGAGAATAAATAAAGAATTTAATGGAATTGGAAGAAAACAATTAGGAAATCACGGAATCCCCCCCTCCTCTCTCTCTTTTCTTTCTTTTTAAAATTTATTTCTCTTTCTCTTTTTTTCTTTCTCTTCTTACCTGCATCAACCTTTCTCTGTCTAATTTTCTCTCTTTCTCTAAATTTCTCTTCCCCCCTCTAACTCTGTCTCTCTCTCTCTCTCTCTCTCTCTCTCTCTCTCTCTCTCTCTCTCTCTCTCTCTCTCTCTCTCTCTCTCTCTCTATCTCTCTCTCTCTCTCTCTCTCTGCAAGAAGAAAACTAGAGAAGCTCAGGAGAATATCGATCACTTTGATATTGAGCTCAAAATTTAAAAGGATCATGTCCGCAAACAAAAATGATCAAGTCGGCAAAAAGCAGTAATCTAGTCAGCAATCAGCAGTAATCAAGTCAACAATCAACAGTAATTAAGTCAGCAATTAGCAGTAATCAAGTCAGCAATCAACAGTAATCAAGTCAGCAACAGTAAAGAAGTCAGCAATCAACAGTAATCAAGTCAGCAGCAGTAATCAAGTCAGTTCAACAGTAATCAAGTAAGCAATCAACATTAATCAAGTCAGTAATCAGCAGTAATCAAGTCAGCAATAGTAATCAAGTCAGCAATCAGCAGTAATCAAGTCAGCAGCAGTAACCAAGTCGGCAATCAGCAGTAATCAAGTTAGCAGTATTATCAGTCTGAGTCTCAAGAGTGTAAAGTCTAAGAATGAATGATCCACGTTTGGTACTAAAACTATTTTTATGAGGATTGACTCAAAGATTTACCTTTTCAAAAAAATACCAAAACTGGTAAAACAACTCAAAAGTAATCTGAAAAGGAATTATACAGCAGTAAGCTCAGGTGAGTATTGATTCTGAAATTCTGAGCTGATAGTAATTTCATAAGATCCCCTTAAATAGGATTTTATTTATTTCTATTTTAAATATTGAATCAGTAAATTGAGGGCCCAGGGGGTCGGTAAAAAAACAGATTTTGTCCTTTACTCACACCAGATTATTCACACATGAGTAGCTCATTAAACTTATGCAATCAATCACCCGAAACCAAGTACACCCCTAGGGCCAGAAAACGTTCATTTCTAACATCCGGGCAAATTGGTGCGCAAATAGGTTGCACACGTTTTTTTGGGTCTGTTCAGAGCTGTGAAAGGAAGTGCCAATATATTGACAAGCATGAGAAAGTGGTTCTGTATGCAAACATTGATTCACAAGCAGAATATTCACAGGGATGATATAACATTTGTAAACCTCATTTTGGACATATTAGATAATCATGTCGTTTTTGACTTTCGATTCAGAATAATTATGGTTATCTTAACTTATAAAGAAACTTAAGCAAATAAAAGGTCAATTTTTATTATATTTGAAATCCTAATAATTTATGATGGACATTATTGTCTTTTAATTATTTGTTTTGTTTGAACAAGATTTATGTGTAAAAATTATCACAGGATCAAATTTGTTGTAAGATGTTGTTTTTAGCGCATTTTCGAGATGTCGAAATCGCTATTGCACCCGTTTTGTCCGTCCGTCTGTCATCACCCTTGATCACAGCATCCATAAGTCCTAGACCCATGATGTCTATATGTTTTTTGTATGCCCTGACCTGCGATTTGTGCATCAACACTCAGTTACTCGATCCGTTTAAAAACCCCGTTAAAACTACCAAAAAATATTTCGAATCGAGAGGTAACACTAGCGCAGGGAACGGCCGCCATTGCCGGAAGTCGAATGCATAATTCTTCAAGCATTGAAGAGTGGTGCGAAAGGGTGCAAAAGAATTAGTTGTTTTTTTTTAGTTGACGTCATTAGAATATGTGTAAAAGTTTAGAGAGTTTTACGTCATCATTTGTGGTGACTTGTAGTTGGATTAAAGAGAAAATAATTTTTTTTTTAAATGTAAAGAAATGACTTTTAAATAAAAAAATGTCAGGTATATTCATTACACAAGAAAATTCATAAAAATATGTCTAAAATCTAAACACAATTACTGATAACTACATAATTCTGATATCTAACATAAGTACTGATACATAATACGAAAATGCGCTAACACGTCCTGAATTCTAATAGGTACCAGGCTTAACATGATTTTTTTTCATACAATAGTTCTAACTAAGAAAATCCTCGCGAAATGCATGTTTTGAATCTTTGTTACTTGACAAAACAAGTATATGTATTTCCGGTTTTGGAAAGTTGATGTATCTTACTGGGGCTAAGTTTCATATTATTTTCATTTATTTCTCAAATTTAATTATACTTAATCTTTTCTAAAAACACTAATCTAATCTTTATTTACTTAAATAATAACAATATTTGCTGTTTAATAATATTATAATGGATCAGAATGTTCCAACAAAAATAACTTCAAATAGAATTAATAAATGCTGGTTCAATTTTAAATTAAAAAAGTATTGCAAACTAAAGGAGAATTTATTTAAGAAATTTAAGGCTACCAATTTAGAAAGGATACACAAAAAATACTTAAAAATTAAACACCTGACACAAAAACTTAGCCGTAACCTCCAAAATAATTATATAAACAATGTGATAACTAAAGATAACAATAAAAACTTATGGTCCTTTATCAAATCTAAAAAAATTGAGCCTTCAGGTATAGCCACACTAAAAGGCTCAAATAATAAAACATATAATGATAATGAAAATAAAGCTAATATCCTTAACAAATATTTTGCGTCATAATTTTCTGCCTCAGGCGACAAGGAAATTTCAATAAATTTAAATAAAATGGAAGAAATAGGTAACATAACTGTAGATGAGATAGGTATACATTCACTTATAAAAAACTTAAAAATATACAAAGCTACTGGCCCAGATGAATTACCTGCCAGGTTATTAAAAGAATTAAGCAATGAACTGTCCCCAATCCTTGTAGTTCTTTTTCAAGCCTCTCTAAACCAGGGTAAAGTGCCCCAGGATTGGAAATTAGCCAATGTAACGCCACTCTTTAAGAAAGGTGATAAGTCCGACCCTGGTAATTACAGACCTGTATCACTTACTAGTATCACATGTAAATTACTGGAACACATAATATATAGCAGAATAGTTAACCACCTTGACAAATATAATGCCCTATGCCCACACCAACATGGCTTTAGAAAGAACAGATCATGTGAAACACAATTGATAGGCCTAATAGATGATCTATCAAAAGGCTTAGATAATAATGATCAAATAGATACAATATTACTAGACTTCTCAAAAGCATTCGACAAAGTTCACCACCTTAGTTTACTCAAAAAACTTAAATACTTTGGAATCTCAGGTCCCTTACATCACTGGATCCAAGATTTCCTATTGGGTAGGGAGCAAACTGTAATAATTAATGGTTCTAAATCTACACCAATAAAGGTTAACTCAGGAGTTCCACAAGGAACTGTCCTAGGTCTCTTACTATTTTTAATTTATATAAATGACTTACCCTACAATATCTCAACAGGAACTAAAGTTAGGTTATTTGCTGATGATTGTATAATCTATAGAAAAATCAAGTCAGAACAAGATAGCAAAATTTTACAAAAAGACTTAGATGAATTAATAAAATGGGAAACTAACTGGAGTATGTCCTTCCACCCAGAAAAATGTCAACTGCTAAGAGTAACAAAGAAAAAGAAACAAATAAATTCAAAATATTTCATTCATGGAAAAGAACTAAGCCAAACTAAAGATGCGAAATACTTAGGAGTCATAATAAATGAGAAACTATCTTGGAATCCCCATGTCAATGAAGTTATTAAAAAATCAAACAAAACCTTAGGCTTTATAAAAAACAAACTTTTAAAAATGTAACAAAGATATAAAACTAAAATGCTACCTCACCCTGGTGAGACCTATACTAGAATATGCATCTTCTGTATGGGACCCATCCACCAAAGAAAATATTGATAAGTTAGAACAAATCCAAAAAAGAGCTGCCAGATTCATTACTGGAGAATATTCAAAACTGACAAGAGTAACACTGTTAGTTAAATCATTAAACCTTGAAACACTAGAGGATAGAAAACCAAGAGTAAATTAGTAATTATACATAAGACAATTAATTCTAATTTAGAAATACAACACAAAGATAACCTAATACAACCCTCAAATAGACATAAAGTTAAAAACACCTTTCTTATTCCATATGCAAGAACAAGCACATACAAGTTTGGTGGGTGTGTGCGTGCGTGTGCGCACGTGCGCTAATATACAGAAGGCTATATATACAATATTTTGTCTTTGGTCTTCATACTTCCGGATAGAAAATAATCTCATTTCATGTTGTTACACAAAGGAAAACAGAAAGCACAAAGAAATGAATATCATCTGTATTTAGGACTTGTTTATGCTACAAGTGTAGGTATAGGAATAGGCTGTAATCTTTCTTTAGGTAATAATATCCTAAAATGAAATTGTATTCCACAAAGGAATGGGATCCCTTTTCAAAATAGGATAATTTTCGGGTATGGGATACCATCGGAATATGGGATCGTATTGGAAGAAAAAGATCCTATTGCGGATCAAATTTTCGACTAACATAACATGAATTTTTTAATTAGGAATTTTACTAAGAGGTAGAAGAGTAACTTTGTTTTTTACAAACAGCGACATATTTTTTTTTTTTTTTTTTTTTTTGCCGATTGGCATCCCGGACTGTGCTGCGTATTAATATTACGTGTGAATTATATGTACAGATGCCCGCGGCATAGCATACGCCGCAGATTTGCTCATAGGTAGTGCAAAGAAAGCTGTGGGGGGGGGGGTAACAGACAGAAACTACAGCTCGATGAAATCAGAACAACTGGAATGAACCTCGGTTGCGGGGATAACTGCGACGCATTGTTGAGCTGGAAACATGTGCACTATGGTTAGCCACTTGCCTCCCCGCACCCTCCTAGCTTGCCAACCAAAAAACTAATTGTCATAACCTGACAAAGATCATTCGTCAAGCTTATTTCCACTCGTCTTGTGCTTGTTGTGGTGTTGCGTAATCACGATAGAAGAGAAAGTGGGAAATGAACGGGCACAAACACAAACATTTTTAAAAATTAAGAAAGTAATGTCTTAGCTGGGGATTGAAACTGCGACCTCCACGTGTTAGGCGAATGTTATAACCACTACTCGACGAAAAACATGTTATTGTGTTGTTCTGAAAGAACATAGTAATTGACTTCAATTCAACATCAATGACCCCCTACGCTTTGCACTAACTTTTCTTTGCAATCTGATTGGTCGGTGGGGTCAGAAAGCTTGCTATTTGGTTTCCGGAATGTTTGGACCATGATGAGCATTATATATATAGATAGATGCTTTAGGAATACCTAACTTTTGGCCCACTATATTCATAGAATTCACATTAAAACTACCACTAATTCAATCAATATTGTAAACAATTAGATTTATGTATTTTTTAAGGCCTCTAAAGATATTTATGGCAAAATGTTGTTAAAAATGAAATTTTTATGTTATTATTTTAAAAAGTGACATTTCCGGTCTTTTTGGTAAATAACATTATGTCACCGCTATCGGCCCCTCCTCCGGTCTCGCCAGTAGAACTTAGATGCTTACCTTCCACTTACAACATTGTCAACATGGCACTGCGTAAAAGTATTCAGAAGACGCAACTACCCGCCATTCAGACTGTGCTATTCCTTCAACTCTCTCAAGACCCTGTTCAAATTTTTATTAACTTTTATTTACAACTAGACTAGAAAGGATTTATTCAATGATTAAGAAAGTATTTAAATGGTCCACTATTTGCCTTAAATTTCAATCTTATTGACATACGCCAGCTTTAAGAAGCAAGCTTAGCACCCACTTTAGAACAGAAATATACTTCATAAAAATTGTCTATGAATTGATTGATGTCGTACATAAAAATTGTCTATGAATTGATTGATGGCGTACATAAAAATTGTCATGAATTGATTGATGGCGTAGATAAAAATTGCCATGAATTGATTGATGGCGTAGATAAAAATTGCCATGAATTGATTGATGGCGTACATAAAAATTGTCTATGAATTGATTGATGGCGTACATAAGATATAACACTTAGGTAGTCCCTACTTGTGGTGTAAGATTGCATGCCTTGGGTTTACAAATTAACTTAGTTTTTTTTTTAAAAAAAAAGCTTTACGCCTCGAGGAGATGATGAATACGGGAAAATGAACCTAACGATTGTTCGGCACCTGGTATTATGCGTTAAGTAGAAGACCTTTTAAGCGGCGTGGGCCATCACGTAACGAATCGGGTTATTTCTCTGAGACCCAAAACAACCGCAGTAGATTGTCCCACCCCATCCTCGTCTTCCCAAGGTCCCTAGATGGTTTATGTGTGTTAATTCAACATGAACTCTCTTACTGGATTAGAAACTGTTGTTTTCTTTTCAAAAGTAATTTGTATTTTTTTTTTAATGAGATAACGCAAACTATAATTTTTAGTGTTACAGCCGAATTCTCTACTCAAATGTTTTCATCGTTAAATTCAAAATACAAAATATCTTTTTTAGTTTCAGAAACTAAAACGTTTAAAAATTGTAATATTTTATCTTTTCTCTGATTCAACACTTTTATTGTCTATATTCTCTAACTTTTATTTAATGAAAAGATTAAAAGAAATATTTGTATCCCATTTCATTGATCTGACATTTTTACAATAAAATCATATCAATGCCCATACCCAGTCAGACAACAGCACCTACTTCACAATGGAAGAAAAGCCATAAACTTAAAAAACTATTTTGTGCTCCCAACTAACGCTGTACCAAGCACCCCCGGAGACCGAGTAACGTGCCCTTGTTGGTTGCCCTGGTCTGTATGCCAGATAAAGCTCCCAATAATTTGTCTATGTCTCTCTCATGTGTGCAGTCCTGCCAGCTTGCTTGTTTACACGCAGCTAGATACATTTCATGTTACAATCTGGCAACTCCACCACCCACCCGCCTCCAGATACATTTCATGTTACAATCTCACCACTCCACCAACCACCCGCCTTCACCATCAATGTACCTTCGAATACGAAACATCCTAGAACCCGACTGCTCGAAACTTAGATTCGAATGCTCTGAGAGTACGATTTATCTAATCGAGAAAGCAACGCCACCAACTCCACCAACTCCACCAGCTCCACCAACTTCACCAACCAAACCAACTCCACCAACTTCACCAACCAAACCAACTCCACCAGCTCCACCAACTCCACCAACTCGACCAACTCAACCAGCTCCACCAACTCTACTATCTCCACCAACTCCAACAACTCCACCAACTCCAACAACTCCACCAACTCCACCAACTTCACCAACCAAACCAACTCCACCAAATCCACCAGCTCCACCAACTCCACTATCTCCACCAACTCCACCAACTTCACCAACCAAACCAACTCCACCAACTCCACCAGCTCCACCAACTTCAACAACCAAACCAACTCCACCAACGCCACCAACTCCACCAGCTCCACCAACTCCACCAACTCCACAATCTCAGTCTTCCACTCTTCCTCCGACAATTCGATTCCCCTAAAAGTCAGTTTTCTAATGCGGACAAAGGTGAGAAAAATGAAGCACAAATGAGAGCTGAGTCTTCAGCTTTTCAAACTGAACAAGAAGACTGATCACTTATTAACTCAGCTTTCTGGCCAATCAAATTTGCCTTTTCAATATTGCGTGGACTTGAATAAAATACATTCCAGATAATACGAAACAAACGCAGCGCCGTAACAAAGAGGGGGGGGGGGCTTTGGGTGCCAATGTCTTTGGCGGAAGTTTGCTAGGGACGGTTAATTTCTTATCGTTAATAGTTTCAAGCTTTAAAATATAAAAGAAACTGGAGTTATTTATGGCAGTAAAGAAAAAAACAAACAAATAAACAAACGAAATACACACAAAATAAAATACAACAACAAGGAATAAATTTTATGAGAAAATGAATAATCCTTGTGCCAAACTTCAAACTCAATATTAGATGTTAAATCCTCTAATACAAATGTCAGTTGATTTTTTTAAAAATGGGCTGCAGTAGTTCAAGAGCGTCACACTTCTATTCTGGTACCTTTAAGTGATTTTTTCAGTGTAAAAGTCAGTTCTGTTGAAGCGGCAAAAATCTTTTTCACCTAAATTCAAAATGAGTTCATCGCAGATTTTGGAGATAAAATTCGCCAATAAAACATCTATCAGATTTTTAAAAAAAAAAACCAAATACAAATTAATTTTATTTGATAGAACTTCAGAAACTCCACATAAAAATTGAGTTAAGTTTTGCATAATGGAAAGTTAAAAAATGAGGAAGCACAAGTTGTATAACCATTCACAAATTTCCTAGAAAAAAAAAACTACATTCGACATTTATGAAATCCTTTTAAAAAGCGTATGGTCGCAGTTTATTATGCTGAGCTTGGCCTGACATCTCATTCCCTGTGAATGAAAAACTTTAGTGGAAGTTGTGTGGTGGAAAAACACTTTAGTGCCACAATCTCAAAATACTCACATTTCAAATGGTTAAAGTTGATCTGGCCTACATCAAGCTACTCCACTAGTTTTATGGTCCGAATGCCTTAAGTTTCCACCAAGCTACTCCACTAGTTTTATGGTCCGAATGCCTTAAGTTTCCCCCAAGCTAATCCACTAGTTTTATGGTCCGAATGCCTTAAGTTTCCACCAAGCTAATCCACTAGTTTTATGGTCCGAATGCCTTAAGTTTCCACCAAGCTAATCCACTATTTATTGTTTATGTCCACAATTGCTGTGATTTCCACCAAGCTACTCGACTATTAATTTCTATGATCAAAGATTCTATAGTTTTCAACAAGATAATCAACTGTCTGTTTCTATGGCCGGCGATAGATTCCACAAGAAGAGTTACTAGAACCTGTATTTATTTTCTAGATTTTTTCAAGGCGAATATCCGTAAAATGATCTCCAGCTGAACCTATCACACCAAAATAATTTTAAAAAAAACCTGTCTTTTTATATAGATAAGCATTCCAGCAAATTAAAATGTAATATATATATACATCTAACGACGTAACAAAGTAGAATGAACTGCCGAACTCTCTGGGAGCAACTGTTTACTCCTGTCACGTATATCTCCGCCTCTCGGCTTGTTTATCAATTTCTAATTGTTTACCGCCATCGGCGCGAAAGTTACAAAAGACAAATCTGTCCAATCAGCAGGTGCTATTGATTCCACGAGATGCGACCCGCACGTGAACTGGGTTCTCCTCTCGTTACCTAAAGTGCGGGACGATTTGTTACAAAATTCCCGAGTCCCTAAGACAGAAGGCTGAATGATGGAAAGCGTCATTGTAACATTTGGCGAGGTCACAGGAAGCCATTGAGTTCAGCGAAGAAATTGAACACATTCAAGAAACTGAACAGCTTAATGATTTCTCTCAATGAAATCTGCTGCGATACCCGCTAGGACATCTGGTATGTTCCTTACCCTTTGTATTGTTAGGATCAACACACAGTCTAGCGCAGTGGTGGTGAACTTTTTGGGACCTCGTGCACAAGATTCAAACCTAAACCAACTTATTTATAGTATGAAACTAGAAAACAGGGGTTTGGTTTTACGGGCTTCATTAAGGCAGTAATATTTTAGTCTCGTGCCTACTGATTGGGATCTGCGTGCCGAATGTGGCACGCGTGCCAGGGGTTGCCCATCACTGGTCTAGTGTCTTGTACGCAAGCGAGTTCTATACCTGATACGTATCATGAATTATAATGTCTTTTAATTATAGTGGAGTAACTGGTCATTATCAAAATAATGATTTGGAATACAATGAGAAAGGAGGGTACATGTGCATTGCTTCCCTTGTCAGAATGACAGAGAGAGGAGAAAAAGACCACCATAAGACTTTTGGAGTTTTCAGATTTCTTGAAAAATCATTTTTTAAATCTATAAATTAAATTAGTTTTATTGTAAAATGATATTGCTTAAAAAGGGAGGCGAAATTCTACTTCAGATGAGGTACACACACACACACACACACACACACACACACACACACACACGCACACACGCACACATGCACGCACGCACGCACGCACTCACACACACACACACACACACGCGCGCGCTCGCGCACACGCACACAAACAGTCTATTTAAAATAATACTTTTACTTAATAGCTTATAATTAATTCGTATGTGTTTTTTGCATCGCAATACTAAATATTTCCAAACTTTAGTTTCAATAGAACCATTACAGCGTATAAAAGTGAACTTATACTTGAGCGTCTTATTCTATGACGTAAAATACTTTTACTAAAGATGAAATGTGCTGTAATTCTGAGAGTTGTTTTATATATTGTTAGCTCAAATGTGATTAAATTTTTGTCCTTCCATAGATATTATTTTAAAATATTTGTTACAACTGACAGTTAGCACCAATCAACCCTCCCCCCTCCCAACTCCCACTTCGTACTCACCCACACATATCACTGGGCCGCTGTTTTCATCACCTCATGTGTGAACAGCAACAGAGAACAGAACACGAACATTAACTCTAAGTAAATGTGTCATTGTTGACAGGGCCAGAGATGGCAGTAAAGATGGCAGTAGAGATGGCGTTATATTTGTTTTCTTTTTAATATTAAATTTTGCTACAGGAAAGATAACGCTGCAAGGACCGTGAGGCTCATGGACAGGTACCTGTTCTAATGTCACTGTTTGGTGTACGTCCTTAAAAACTCTGTTTTTGGTGTACGTTCTTAAAATCACTGTTTTTTTGGGGTACGTCCTTACAATCACTGTTTTTTGCTGTATGCTCTTAAAATCACTTATCGGGTACGCCCATAAAATCACTTATCGGGTACGCCCATAAAATCACTTATCGGGTACGCCCTTAAAATCACTTATCGGGTACGCCCATAAAATCACTTATCGGGTACGCCCATAAAATCACTGTTTCCATTCATTCCCCGGAGATGAGATCCACCCAAGTCCTAATAGAAAATACGTTCTTCTCCACATTGTTATAAGACTTCAAAGACTTGTTTTAAACGGTGTCCTTCTCATTCAAAGCCTCCGAACGTGTCAAGAAATACTACTAGCTGATCAATAGGTTTGCACGACATCATTAAAGCTACTTATTGTGACTAGAAATATTAAAACCTGACCAATAGGTTTGTACGACATTATTAAAGCTACCAATTGTGACAAGAAATACCACTAGCTGACCAATAGGTTTGTACGACATTATTAAAGCTACCAATTGTGACAAGAAATACTACTAACTGACCAATAGGTTTGTACGACATTATTAAAGCTACCAATGGTGACAAGAAATACCACTAGCTGACAAATAGGTTTGTACGACAATATCAAGAGTTTACACGTTGAGAGTATTTGTATTAAACCTAATTAACTTTATTTAACATTGGGGTTGTCTGCCCAACCCTGTCGTGTTGTGTGTTAATTATTTTTATTTTTAAATGCGTGGAATGCGTGGGGTGGGGTGGTGCGGTAGCTATTTCCTGACTCTGATGGCGTGCCTCGTGATGCAATTTCTGAATGTTTGTCCGGCAAACTCAATGATGAAAGGGAATTCAAAGCGAGCCAGGTCGAAATGAGGGTATCCTAGATTACACAGTTTGGGGGGAGGGGGTTGTAAGGAAGGTCTTTAGTTAAGCCAGAATTGAGTTTATTCTCAGAGACTACATGTTTAGTATAAGTATTTGATTTGCTAAACAATCTATGTGATAATTACAAAACCATCATTAAACCTTCATTAAAAAAATGATTTTGTAGATACACGAGAGCCTCTCATCCGCCCAACTCGCTTAGTACGGTGACAAAGACAAATGATAAGATTTAAAGCATGATGGTTTGTTACTTTTAAAAAGATGGATCAGTTTTGAGTGTTCGCCTGGTGCCTGGTGTGTGATGTAATTTCGTTACTATAAATGACAGGATCTGGACATAACAAACAATCGCCTGATGGCAGTTGCCTTGGACGCATTGAATACTCCAATAAAAATAAGGCAAACAAGATATTTGACAGCAGACAATCGATGTATAGAACATCCCGTTGAATGTGCGCCATTAAAAAATTAGCCCTTTCGTAAACCGTTCCTAGAAGAAAACAAAATTAAGAACATTTTTGTTCTGACAATCTGTCTTCTAAAATAACAAAAACTTGTTATCCTGTAACTTAAAAGTTGGACTCTGTATAACTGTAACCTTGTAACTGTGTAACTGTGTAACTGTGTAACTGTAACCTTGTAACTGTGTAACTGTGTAACCTTGTAGGTTGCACGTTTATCATCGGCAACCAGCTTCAATTTTAAATCATCTGATGACTTTCAGGGCAACCCAAAAAAATAAAAACAACTATTTGTCTGTAGAAAAATTATACACAACTATAAATCATTATTTTAATGTCAATAGGTTTACTTATTGGTGTTTGATTATCAAGAAGATTGCCCAATACTCTATGAATTGTTGTTACCAGGCCAAAGGAAGTGAAATATCTTATGATAGTAATAAAGATTTAAAATATCTGCACCCCCTTTTCTATTAGAGAATCAAAATTTTGACTAGGCGCGGGGTAAGAAATTATTTCAATATATTCCATCTTCGATGTTACGCGACAGTTACGTCAATTCTAGCAACGTATTTATTCAAATCAAATGCTGCAGTCAAATGAAAAGAAAAAACGTTCAAGGAATCTTTCTTTTTAAAATTATTCCGCTCGCTCGAAGAATAAAATAACCTGACACCATTTTGTCCGTCAAGTTTGTAAGCTGCGTGCAGATGGCCTGGGGCAAATTTGAATAAACGTTGGGTAATTCTAAACAGCAGGCCTGTTCGTGCTGGCCTATTTCTTGAGTGTAATACTAGAATATAATACGGGGAAGGGGCAATATACAATCCAAAACATACAATTACTTTGCCGCCACTGAAATAAAACCTGTTCGCCTTCTTGTTATTCTTAGCTCTTTGCACTCCATCGTGCGCACTTGTTAAGGTTATCGGGTAGCTCGAGTTTCATTTATATATAGATCTATTGCTTTTCTATTTAAATGAAATTTATTTTATCGTTAATATTTTGTGGATCTTTTTATTGTCCGCATTTCCGTAAAAGCCATAGATCTAGATCTAGATCTCATTGATAAGTGAGTTCAACTATCTTAGTATAACTTTCAATGAGAAGGGTGCACGTAATTGGGATAAATCTATAGACAGCTGGCGTATTAGATAAAACCAAGTTTACAAAAATGTTTATATCTTCAACAAAAGGGAATCCGAGAAATTAGCAGCGATAATGAAAATGGTATTTTGCAATTTTAGTTTATGGTGATGGTTTATAAGGTGACAAAAGGAATGAGAAAATGTAAATAAAACAAAGTAGCCACGCATGATAATTTTATCATAAGAACATCACTGTGTCGTGTGTATGATAGAAGGGGTATATTAGAAACTATTTTCAAACATATCCCATATCTCCCATATCTCCCATATCTCCCATATCTCCCATATCTCCTGCGAGGTTTCTAAATAAACAGGAAGCCATCATTAAACTTTCACGAGCGATTAGAATTTCTATTGCGTCATAGTGTATTTTTATAACGTCCGAGTTATTCAAGTATTTAAAGATGTCAAACATTAGATCTACTTATGTTTTTATGTGTTTACATTTAGTTGCCAGTAAATACATTTACATGCTTCAGCGTAAAAATAAAATTTAACACAAATTAATTGATGATGAGTGATTGTTTGAAAAACTTGGAGACTTGATGTGGATGAGGTTTTATGAAAATATAAGGATAATATTGTTTGCTGATAATCATTTAATTGATATTTCTTTTGAACGATGGTGTATACATTTATTTTGTTACCACGATTTACACGTGTCAAAAATACGTTGCTTTACAATGCGTATGTCTTAATTGTCTGCTATTTGATAACAAAATGTATGAGTTACTTAATATTTATTTTATCTATTTATATTGTAAGTCATTCTTTGTCTGGGCTCAATGCGATTTACAAACATGTTTAATACAGTGACGAAAGACAGTATTGCTCTCTTAATATCCCTTCGCATACACAACATAATTGTCAAATGATGGACGTATATCCGTCATAGACTTGTCGTCAGAATGAGTTACATCAGCCCACCTCGACGTCTGTCTGCCGAAACAGATCTCCTGGACAAAAATAGTCTTCAGCCTAGTCACAATGTAAGTCATGTGGGTAAGCAAGACCGAGTGGCGACAGTGGCGACATGAAAATGTATATATATCTACTTTTTCTCCCCCCCCACGTCCTGTAAGCCAATGACAAACATATCCTTTCATCCATGGACAGTTCTTCAAGACTACACACGAGATCAAGAATCATGGACGTCCACTTGGCAGTCATGCATCCTGGACAGTAGACGATGGTTTGTGTGAAACAATACAGATCGCCTAAATTTGTGTTCTCGGGGCGTGCTACTGATCGTGTCTTCAACATGCATGAGCGATGATCATAACAGTGCAAACGATGGATGAAACTGTTGGCTGTAAATATGTAAACATGAAGCTTCGCCATCAAAATCATCCAAAACAGCTGGTCTTAAATCTGAAGCGACGAAAAGCTTAGCTCCAACAAATCATCAGTGGATGGTGAGCATTCAGGCAGTAAACACATCAACAGGAAACAAGTCTAAGACATCCAGAACGTCTTTGAAACAGGAGCAAAATGCTATACGTATCCGTTAGGCGCCGCTTCTTTTTTTCTTGTTCATATTGTTTGTTTCCTTTCAGAGAGCTTGTAATACACAAATGTATGGTCTGATTCAATTAGTTTTTCTCCAATATTATGAAACGAGCAAAATACCCGTGCTACGCTACGGGGTGGGAACAATAAGATTAACTTTATTTAGTTTTGGGTCTCAAATTTTTCTTTAAAACTGAATATAAACGCATCTGGAAATTAAGGTAGTGATAAATATACCCCTTCTTAATAAAAAAAAACAACGATATGTGTGTCGAGAAAAATAAAAATATTATTAATTTAAATATTACCCATCAATTTTGGTCTTTCTGCCTTAATATAACATAATCATTATTAATCCACAACATCCATTCCTTTACAGTTTATGCATGGCGTTTATTTAGGGCAAATATAATATATTTTTATTGAGCTGTTTAATACTTATGTGATTGGGATGCGTATGGTTGGGGAGATTTTTGAATATTGTCTATTTGTTTAAAAAAACACACGTTGAATCGCAAGGTTTGGGCTTAAAATTTTATGCTGCTGGTTTTCTTAATCTTTTCAAAAAGGATATTATCAATGACTAAGAAATAGTGCCACTCAGGGCTCGGCAATATTATAAACTCATGACCCAAGAAATGAATAGAACCCTTCAAATAGTTCACGAAGTTGCCCCTCTTTATAAAAATTACAATTCCGTTATTTAACCCCACTCTTACAATGCTGTATAAACGCTTATACACGTACCATTTTATTATTTAAATTCCTGAGCGTTTACTTTCATTACGAATTTCCTTAATGTTAGTTTATAATTAAATCGATCCAAAACACTTACTTGTATTAAGTAAGCACCTAAGAGAAATACATCTTCCTCCTAACAAATATTTGCAATTGTTTTTATGATAAATCACTTGTTAAATTCTACAAAAGCAGTTTCGTGTTAATTTTTCTATTAAGAAATTTCATTTTCTGTAATTTTGACTTGTTATACGCCCATATAATATTTGCCTCCATCCGATTATATACGTAGATGTATAAAAGCTTATATTAAAATGTAAAATTGATATTTCGTCTGCAATTTAATAATTTCTTCACATTCATTTCTATAGTTATTTAACAGTGACTAAGAGAAATTAGTTCGACCCATCGTCGTGTGATTTTATTATTGCAAAATACAATTTAAAATTTTAGAAAGGTTCCATTTTCTTTAAAAATAAATATGCGCCAATTAGCCTCAATCTTACCCAATTACATATTATAAATATAGTCTAAATAATGCAATTTCAATAGCGACTATAAGTTCTTATCACTGTTTATTTTCCATTGTGGCAATTCATGCGAGTAATCGTCCAACTAATGCGCAAGGGCTCATTTCTTCTAAAATGAAATATAAAGTAAAACCATCTCTGAAAAGAATGATTGGAGTTTGATCTTCTCATTAACAGTTTTTTAAGTTACATTCAGTGACTTCGCGCTATCTTTTAATCAAGCACCCACGAAGAACGCAACGGCAGAAACTTGTGTTCATAAAATTAACGGAATTTTTCATAATCCAGTGCATAATTTTAACTATACATAAACCATTACCTGGTAACGTCTTTTCAATATTTAATTTCACTTTTAGCAATGTATGAAATAAATCGTTATTTCACAACTAATACAAACACACAGTCACACTCACACACAGCCGCACACATGCTTATTCACACACTCGGATTATCAACATAAAAAGTAACATCAAATAAATTAATATAATAAAAGCTTCATGACGCCACTTCATTTTTTTAAGGCGCGCAAAACCACACGCTCTGTTAATCTCAAAACCAAAATCATTATGATTTTACGTCTATATTTTCAATTTTAAAAAAAGTAATCCAGAGTTGCGGGAAATAGAGGATTCACACTGACGAACGGAAATGTGCCTTAGCACATTATATAATAGATAATGCGCGAGGCAATAGAAATGTAGCTCAAAAATACAACACAACAACAATCTAAATAATCTAATTCAACACTCAGACATCGGATGAAAACACTTTTGTAGTTTTATTCCCAGAAAAACATATAAAAATCCCATTTTTCACCGTCTGGTAGTCGCGCGAAGAATGCGTTGGAAAATAAATACTCTATCAACATTCAAAACTTGTAAAATAATGCAAGGCTAGACAATAATTTTCTGAATAGAAGAATCGTATACAATGTAAGGGTAAAAATAAAATAAGATAGGCCAGACATAAAAATACAAGCACCCAGCATACACTGTTGAAATAAATGAATCCACCCATGCCACTCGCTCAAACAATAAAACCTAGAAACTTGTCTAATAATTCTAATAAGGAATAGTTAGATCCAAACGTTCAAATATTTCTTTTAAAATCAAATCATTGCAACATTTCAGCAATTGTGATGGATTTTACAGTCGGGGTATAATTCAAACAAATATGTTCCTTAATAATACCATCATCGTTCATATTTAGAGGGGAAAATATTAATGATGTTTATTTTTTTTGAAAATATATAAACTCTTTTCCTACCAGTCGCCAGTATATCGGTGAGTTCACTGGTCACATTTTGGCCAATGTCCGATATATCAGCGAATAGAGTCTTTCAGTTTATTTCGTTGCTTAAAGCGCCCTGTTAGACTTTTTATGTTTACAAATGAGAGGTAACTCCTTTCTACATCCTTTTAGAAATCATTATGTTTACATTATGTGCTGTAAAATTAGCAAAATTGTTTCGATTTATTTTTTAAACCAATATTCGGACACGCCTACTCAGCGAAATCGTGATTTAAATTGTTAGTTTGGTAAAGTCCGATTTAACGTTCCCACTCAACATGGCCGCCATCTTTGTTGATATGCCGGGATCCAAAGAAATTGGAAAATCCAACTATTAAAATTATAAAACTAAACCCAATCCTAATCCTAAATTCAAAATTATAACGAAACCTAGCCAAAACCCTAAATTAACAAATTATAAATCTAAACCTAAAAAACAAAGGAAGAGTACGCGGAATTAATTGCTATATAACCCATTTGGGAACGTATAATCGGATTCAACCGTTTATTTTTTTTTATATCAATCGTATTAAATTTAAATGTGAATTATTGATACAGAAACATTGGGGGAAACAATGAAACATCAGTTACCACATGTAGTGACATTAGCCAACGATTTCAACCCTTTGACACGTCATTAGTAATTAGATTGAGTTTCTAACCAAGTTGAATTGACCTTAAAATAAAAAGTACCTATTGTTGTTATGAAGATACGTCTTTGCGGCAATATAATATTTATATTACACGAATTTTGAAAGTCAAATGTTACGCCATGGTGGAATTATTTATTTTGAGTGGTAATTCAAAGATTCTAAGGAATGAATTTAACACATTTACTTCCCCTAAACGGGTACAAACTTTACTGTATCCCTGTCCTCTAGTGAGCAGGTTGTTTTTACTGTATCCCTGCCCTCTAGTGAGCAGGTTGTTTTTACTGTATCCCTGCCCTCTAGTGAGCAGGTTGTTTTTACTGTATCCCTGCCCCCTAGTGAGCAGGTTGTTTTTACTGAATCCCTGCCCTCTAGTGAGCAGGTTGTTTTCACTGTATCCCTGCCCTCTAGTGAGCAGGTTGTTTTCACTGTATCCCTGCCCTCTAGTGAGCTGGTTGTTTTTACTGTATCCCTGCCCTCTAGTGAGCAGGTTGTTCTGCTCACTCTTCATCCTAAGGTCATTTTGTTAAAATGTTGCCCCAAATAGTAAGGGAAAACAAAAGTTTGCGGTATAAGTAAAAATTCACCAGATGATGCGTGCATTTCCCATCGACTAAACTTTTTTTTTGCGGCAAATATGCACTGAGAGTCTTGTTACGCTGCCGCCCCCTCTCTATCATTGTTCAACACAATATATTTTTTTTATCACCCCTATAACAACAATGATATTCCCATCAACAACTTTATGTTTTCATTTCCCAAAAGCTTCGCAAAATAATACAAACTAAACGTGTTTGGGCTATTTATGGAATATTAACGTAAAAGTCCTATAGAAAAATTCGGCTTTTCTGGTCTGAAACCAGAAAATCTATTGCAACATCTAAGAAAGGCAAGATTTGACTTGTCAAAAATCAATCACGAATCAAAACGATACTTTATATATTTTATGGTCAAGCTTTCTTGATGTTCATTTCTTATAAAGTTTTTTAGATTTTTTGAATTGCAAAAAGGGCAGAAAACAACTTCCTCACATGCATGTCCCAGGAGTGAAACGACTACACGTAAATTAAAGGCAACGTGTCAAAAACAAAAAATCTTTAAAAAAAACAACAAACTATGAAAAGACTTTTCTGAATGGTATTCCTTTGGCTATCTAATATCCTTTATATTCACTTTCTAATGTAATTTTCAACACGATAAAAATCAGAGCACGTAGCATTTGAAGAAGTAACAAATAAATTTTAATCTTCATTAAAATACAACTTATAATTTTTTAAATATATATTAAATTTGCTCCATTTTTAAAAAAAAAAGATAAATAATTTTTAAAATTTTGAAATGGCTACCTGCAAATTTTCATTTTTCAAAAAAAAAAATATTTTTTAAATTATTTTTTTAAACATTATATTGCACTTTTAAAGTACTATCCATAAATTAAAAATTTACTGACGATGAAATCTGTTACGAGTGTGCGTGCTCAGATTATCGGGAAAAGATCATGTCAAACTAGACCAATGGCAAAGCCAAACATCTTTACATCGCAGCACTTTTAGGACGGAAACAACACCGTTTAAGTACATTTTAAATTATTAAAAATATTAAACTTTAATTCTGCTTTAAGATGACACAAAAGTTAAACATGAACGATTTCATTTTATGCAAAGACAAGATTTATTTTCAAGTCATCAATTTACATAAATAAAATCAACTTTTTTGTTTACTTCTACGGTCCCCGTGCAACATCTGTACATAGATATTCCCTTCTATAAGTTAACCTCTACTGTCCCCGGTGCACCATCTGTACATAGATATTTCCTTCTATAAGTTAACCTCTACTGTCCCCGGTGCACCATCTGTACATAGATATTCCCTTCTATAAGTTAACCTCTACTGTCCCCTGTGCACCATCTGTACATAGATATTCCCTTCTATAAGTTAACCTCTACTGTCCCCGGTGCACCATCTGTACATAGATATTCCCTTCTATAAGTTAACTTCTACTGTCCCCGGTGCACCATCTGTACATAGATATTCCCTTCTATGAGTTAACCTCTACTGTCCCCGGTGCACCATCTGTACATATATATTCCCTTCTATAAGTTAACTTCTACTGTCCCCGGTGCACCATCTGTACATAGATATTCCCTTCTATAAGTTAACCTCTACTGTCCCCGGTGCACCATCTGTACATAGCATTTTCCCTTCTATGAGTCTCACCTAAATCAAGACCAAAACGTTGTGTGAAGCAAATCTAAAACCAGGAGAAGGCAACGCCTAGGATACCATTCCTTGGAGGAGTCAAGCAGCTTTGACAGCCCGTACCACAACACAACCTTTAATGTCATCGCGTCTTTCATTCCATTACTTGGTACTGTTTTCCTGAGAGATGAGCTAATTAAGCCAACAATGTCAATGTTGCAACCCTAGAGAGTCTCATATCTTTGCCTGTTGGTCTCAGCCGTTGTTCCATCTTGCGGCCCACTTGAGAATCTCTCGCTATGATAAAATCACAATATTAAAACTATTTCGCGTTGTTGTTTTTTTCCAAAGATTAAAAGTAACATTTGCCTTTTATGATAAGGTGTTGTAGTCCCTATAAATTTACAGAAGTCCCTTCAAATTAAATATGAGAACCACCGCACAAGGGCTTTATTAATTCTTTCCTGTTACCAGACAACGGCTCAATCGCTGACACGGGTTGAGAGGCTAAGGAACACAAAACCTCTATTTTGATCACACTACGCCGCTAAGGGGCGACTAAGGCGGTGTCTACACTACGCCGCTAAGGGGCGACTAAGGCGGTGTCTACACTACGCCGCTAAGGGGCGACTAAGGTGGTGTCTACACTACGCCGCTAAGGGGCGACTAAGTCGGTGTCTGGATGAAGAAAGGGAGGTAAACAAAACATGCTGTCATAGGAGAAACTGGGACATTTCTGAGGGGGAAAACTTCAGCGTTACATCATTGGGTCCACGGTGGGAAAATCTGTAAATGGTGCATCGGCCATGTTTGAATGTATTCACTTACCACTTTAACGTTATAATAAATTGATTTCAAATCAAATTTTATATTTAAACAGCAATATAAACAGCATGCTCAAAAATATTTATATCTTTAGAGGTAACTGTGTTCCTTTTAATTAGCATTATACTGCGACATTCCGAATGTCAGTCAATTCTTAAGTTCACATATGTTATGATCCTATAAAAAAAAAACCTTAATAAAATTAATACCAGTTTATTGTATGATAACTAGGACACCAGAGTCATCTAAACAACATTTAAAAAAGAGTTTAAAACCATATAGCCTTAATCGTATTTGATATACATAGAAACCTTAACCGTTACTCACTAATCGCTAAATCTCCCACGTGGATTTTGCAGGTTTATTCCAGTTTATTTATTAAAGTAAATCAGCACAGACCTTAACATAATAAATGATAATGTGACGACGGCCAATGCTGTAATAGTTTCTGATGTTAACTATATAAATATAAATCACTCTTCAGAAACCGGACCGATGGATAGATGTTGACCAACCTTAATACACATAAAGGTAATAATCCAATTGAAATTCTCATTGAATTGTTCATCTCATGTACAATCTATTTTAGGCAGGGTACTGAAAGCCAAGCTTAAATAATTTTTTGTACGTTAGAGTGTATAAACTCAATCAGTGAACGTTTAGTCGTATTACCACCAGATGGCCAAATATCAATTGTCGCAAACAAAGAGATACGTAACAAAAAATTATTGGCAAGTTTGTCATTATTAAACTTTTAAGAAATCACTATTCTGCTGTGTTGTGCGGGTATACATCTATCTTTAAATGACTCAGTGCTTATTGACTACTTGGTAAACCTTTTACATCATTCAGTACCTACTAAAATTTAAGCGTCAACGACTGGAAACTTAAGAAGATTATTGCAGTCGATGACAGCTCACAACCTATTTCAAATAATATTACTATTTGGTTCGTATAAATCACGATTACTTTAAAGTCGAACATAATGGCCCGGTTCATCATGTTGGTAAGTTAAACATACTCGCCCGGTTCATCATGTTGGTAAGTCAAACATAATGGCCTGGTTCATTTTGTGGGTAAGTTAAACATTATGGTCCGGTTCTTGCGTTGTGAAGTCAAACATAATTGCCCGGTTCAACGTGTTGGTAGTCAAACATATTGGCCCGGTTCTTGTGTTGTGAAATCAAACATAATGGCCCGGTTCTTGTGTTGTGAAGTCAAACATAATGGCCCGGTTCTTGTGTTGCCAAATCAAACATAATTGCCAGGTTCATCTTGTTCGTAATTCAAACATAATGGCCCGGTTCAACGTGTTGGTAAGTTAAACATAATGGCCCTGTTCAACGTGTTGGTAAGTCAAACATAATGGACCGGGTCATCTTGTTGGTAAGTCAAACATAATGGACCTGTTCAACATATTGGTAAGTTAAACATAATGGTCCGGTTTTTGTGTTCTGAAGTCAAACATAATGGTCCGGTTCTTGCATTGTGAAGTCAAACATAATTGCCCGGTTCAACGTGTTGGCAGTTAAACATATTGGCCTGGTTCTTGTGTTGCCAAGTCAAACATAATGGCCCTGTTCAAAGTGTTGGTAAGTTAAATCTAATGGTCCGGTTCTTGTGTTGCCAAGTAAAACATAATGGCTCGGTTCATCTTGTTGGTAAGTCAAACATAATGGCCTGGTTCATCTTGTTGGTAAGTCAAACATAATGGCCTGGTTCATCTTGTTGGTAAGTCAAACATAATGGCCCGGGTCATCTTGTTGGTAAGTCAAACACAATGGCCTGGTTCATCTTGTTGGTAAGTCAAACATAATGGCCTGGTTCATCTTGTTGGTTAGTCAAACATAATGGACCGGGTCATCTTGTTGGTAAGTGAAACATAAATGTCCGGTTCAACGTGTTGGTAAGTCAAACATAATGGCCCGGGTCATCTTGTTGGTAAGTGAAACATAATGGACCGGGTCATCTTGTTGGTAAGTGAAACATAAATGTCCGGTTCAACGTGTTGGTAAGTCAAACATAATGGCCCGGGTCATCTTGTTGGTAAGTCAAACATAATGGCCTGGTTCATCTTGTTGGTAACTCAAACATAATGGCCTGGTTCATCTTGTTGGTAAGTCAAACATAATGGCCTGGTTCATCTTGTTGGTTAGTCAAACATAGTGGCCTGGTTCATCTTGTTGGTAAGTCAAACATAATGGTCTGGTTCATCTTGTTGGTAAGTCAAACATAATGGCCTGGTTCATCTTGTTGGTAAGTCAAACATAATGGCCTGGTTCATCTTGTTGGTAAGTCAAACATAATGGTCCGGTTCATCTTGTTGGTAAGTCAAACATAATGGCCCGGGTCATCTTGTTGGTAAGTCAAACATAATGGCCCGGTTCATCTTGTTGGTAAGTCAAACATAATGGCCCAGTTCATCTTGTTGGTAAGTCAAACATAATGATCTGGTTCATCTTGTTGGTAAGTCAAACATAATGGCTCGGTTCATCTTGTTGGTAAGTCAAACATAATGGTCCGGTTCATTTTGTTGGTAAGTCAAACATAATGGCCCGGTTCATCTTGTTGGTAAGTCAAACATAATGGCCTGGTTCATCTTGTTGGTAAGTCAAACATAATGGTCCGGTTCATCTTGTTGGTAAGTCAAACATTATGGTCCGGTTCATCTTGTTGGTAAGTCAAACATAATGGCCTGGTTCATCTTGTTGGTAAGTCAAACATAATGGCCTGGTTCATCTTGTTGGTAAGTCAAACATAATGGTCCGGTTCATCTTGTTGGTAAGTCAAACATAATGGACCGGGTCATCTTGTTGGTAAGTCAAACATAATGGACCGCGTCATCTTGTTGGTAAGTCAAACAAAATGGACCGGGTCATCTTGTTGGTAAGTCAAACATAATGGCCCGGTTCATCTTGTTGGTAAGTCAAACATAATGGTCCGGTTCATCTTGTAGGTAAGTCAAACATAATGGCCCGGTTCATCTTGTTGGTAAGTCAAACATAATGGCCTGGTTCATCTTGTTGGTAAGTCAAACATAATGGTCCGGTTCATCTTGTTGGTAAGTCAAACATAATGGCCGGTTCATCTTGTTGGTAAGTCAAACATAATGGCCCGGTTCATCTTGTTGGTAAGTCAAATATAATGGCCCGGTTCATCTTGTTGGTAAGTCAAACATAATGGCTCTGTTCATCTTGTTGGTAAGTCAAACATAATGGCCCGGTTCATCTTGTTGGTAACTCAAACATAATGGCCTGGTTCATCTTGTTGGTAAGTCAAACATAATGGCCTGGTTCATCTTGTTGGTAAGTCAAACATAATGGCCAGGTTCTTGTGTTGCCAAGTCAAACATAATGGCCCGGTTCAACGTGTTGGTAAGTTAAACATAAATGTCCGGTTCTTGTGTTGTGAAGTCAAACATAATGGTCCGGTTCTTGTGTTGTGAAGTCAAACATAATGGCCCGGTTCTTGTGTTGTGAAGTCAAACATAATGGCCCGTTTCATCGTGTTAATAGGTCAAAACAAGCAGATTCTAATTAATAAATTTTAAATAAAACTGTGTCCCAAAGAGCAAAAAATGAAACCAATGCCCAACTTGCAATGTTAAAATAAGCCCAGGAAGCAATAAAAAAAAGTGCTATGGTTATTCAGTATTCGATCACGTTCGAAAAATTACTGCTGACGCCATAGACTGAAGTCAGAAAATGTCGATCCAGTTTCGGAGCTGTAAAAAGTGTATCCGATTCCACAAAAATCCTCTCAGTGAACTATTTAT
Source organism: Radix auricularia (assembly GCA_002072015.1). Taxonomy (NCBI): domain Eukaryota; kingdom Metazoa; phylum Mollusca; class Gastropoda; family Lymnaeidae; genus Radix; species Radix auricularia. The sequence goes on along the minus strand of MUZC01004798.1, from coordinate 36,413 downwards.
TTACCAGGTAAAGGGAAATGACTCCCGAGTGATAGCGTTAATTATGTTTACCAGTCAATGTGGATTACATTTGCGGCAATTCCGAAAGAATCACCTTTGTTGTTAAGTGGGTTGGTCCCAGCAGGGAAGGGCGGGGTACAAACACGGTTTTAGAGGAGTGGTGGTGGCGGGGGTTGTCTAAAACTATTTGGTATAGTCTCAAATTAAAAATTATGTTGATTTTTCCCTCCGGAAAATTTTCCCCAAATAAACAAGCAGAAATGGTAAGTGTTGTCTAGTGACAGGGCCTCTGTGTATTACATTGGGTTAGATTTTTAAAAAAAACTTTTAATGTATTCGAAAACTGACCAGAAGCTTAACTGGGTTTTCCGTGCCCTTGGCTAAGCTATAATTTATTATTAGCACCCTTGACGAATTTCAAAACTAAATTTGAATACATTGAAGAATTAGCCCTCGGCGCCCTTGGAAACTGCCCCAATGGCAAGTTGGTGCTACGCCTCTGGAACTAATAGGCCAGTGTATAGTTAACTCCCATTCTATTTTTTACCTCTAAGGTAATATACCTTTTCGAAAAGCCTCAATTTCTTAACCTTAAATTCCAAATGTACACAAACCTTGAACTTCTTGTCTCAGCCCCATATTTTCTTTTACATTTAACCCTTACACTATCCAACCTTCCATCGTTTACGCCTTTGATACCTAACCTTTCAAAGGCCACACTTTACAATTGGAGATCTCCGCTTTTTCAGCTCTATTTTCCTTAAGATAATCCACCACATTTTTTTATCTCAGTTTAATAGATTGTACAATATGCCAAAGTACAAGTTGAACATCACCTCCAATTATAAATGCCATAAACAGCGAATTGGTGTCATTTGGTATATGAATGTATCTGGTGACTTTGATGCCATGATGTCATTGCTGTTAAAGGTGTCATTGGAAACATTAGTACATTTTTTGCGAAAGATGTTCTGGAAAATTCAATAGAAAAAGTCTGCGTTGTTCAATATATATCTTTACTGAAAGTTCCCTTTAAAATTAACTGCCTTATACGCAGAGGATAGTTGTTCGTCCGTCTAATCGACGAGGACCACTCTAGTCATCCGAGGGTTGCTGAGACTGGTTTTGCCTATGTGTGCGCAGAGGATAGTAATGGAGTGATAAATGACACTGTTTAATCCACTCTCATTTGTTTAGAAGTCGTTCGAGATCTGTCAAAATGACATCATAGAGTGTTAGTAACCAGCCGAGAAAGCAAATAAAGATGTGTGAAACAAAAAGGAATTAATTGGCATGCAAAGTCATAGTAGTAAGTCACAAGATGAGTCAAACTTTAAATAAATAACGCAAAACAAAAACGTTCAACAATTTACTGAAATACTTTGAAAGACAGAGCACTAATATAGGGGACGATAAGTTGAAATTATTAATCGATAGAGTGTCACTTCCAAAGACACTTTTAATTTTGTGTATAAAACACGGCGAGTTTGGGTATAGATCTATGTATTAGCAACATGACAATAGGATTGATTCTATTTTTTTTTACAATATTTTACGAAGTGATGGTGAGCAGCTAACCATTCGCACATTTCCTTGGTGTTAACATCTGATGTTTTAGACATAACACTACTGTTGGAAGCCAATATTTCAGAGAAATTTCACTTTCCACTTGCTGTAATAGTAAGTAGCTTTCATACGAATTTGACAAAAGTGGAACTTTAGTTTATAATGAATTAAGTCATGAGCAAAATCACCACAAGGTGGCTGGCTGTATGTAAAAAGAAGTTAGTCACAGTTCAGGGTTAGGGTATTTAAGGGGAGGCAACTGTGAGAAAGTTTGATGAAAGAAAAGTTTCGATGTTTAACATTAAATTAATGATATCAATAATTGTATACTGATCCTCGACTATGAACTTACAATGGGACAAAGTGGGTGTGGGTTATTTTGTGTAATATATATATATATATATATATATATATTTATATATTATTCCAGTCTTTACGTAACCNCCCTTTTACCACACTCCTCCAACCACCTCACCCCTTTTACCACACTCCTCCAACCAGCTCACCCCTTTTACCACACTCCTCCAACCACCTCACCCCTTTTACCACACTCCTCCAACCACCTCTCCCATTCTATCACACTCCTCCAACCACCCCACCCCTTTTACCAAATTCCTCCAAACACCTCAACCCCTTTTACCACACTCCCCCCCCAACTACCACAACACTTCTGCTACACCCCTTCTTACGTATAGCTAGTGTACCACAGTTTGTCCTCCAATAAACCTCCCTACGATACAAAGGTCCTATCATAAAATCTACCGACTCAAACTCTTTCCTTCTCACACCCGTCCTACCATATTTCTCGGGAACACTTCATATTTCCACCGTAGATAGATCACCAAGTTGTCGGCGTTTCACTATTGGGTCTAGTTCAGACAGCATTAGAGTCATTAACTGAGAGCAGGCAGACCCCCCAAAGTTGACACACGATTCCTAGGTCTTCTTTCTGGTTCTCCTCAAACGGACAATTGGATTCAGCACTACTAAATTATCGAACCAATTTCTTCAAGACGTTTCAAATTACTTTAGACCCCGTTGGAAGACGGTGGTAATATTTGAAAGCATGATGAAAAAATCAAAGAGAGTACGAATTCTTCACACGTTTTTCACCATACCGTTCAATAATAATTTGATTTTATGCCATCAGAGAATGGGAAACTCGATAGTAAAGGGTGCTACACATTGTGTATATTAGTATAAATTGTTAATTTTTTTTAGTTTAAACATTATTAAAATACTGACGCTTTTAGCTTAAATACTTCAACTGAATCCTAATATCTTGTATGACTTTTCAACCAAAATGTTTTAAATGCAAGCCCCTCATTGCCATTCGAGAAACTTTTCACTTGTTGAAAGATATGTTAGCGTAAAGGGGGTAAACTTTGGCTAAGACCCAATGCTTGTAAACTTTATTTGATTTTCAAACATTTTAATTAATTGGACTTATGTATGGACTTATGTATCTACTAGATGCAAGTACCCGGCTTCTCGTGGGTTTTAAATAAGGTTTTCTGTAGAAGCGTGCGAAATTTTATATGTGCATGCAATAAAAGGGAATATTTACCTCAAAGCAATGTGATGGATAACATGTTTGGCAGTTCCATAGATTGTTCTCTTTGTCCACTCTGGAGCAGACCACATAAACTGCCCATGAGAAAAGCAAAGTGTCTGCAAGTCTATATCAGCAATCCCAAGAGACGTGCGCACCAGTTATGACTACTTCATCGTGGTAGTGTACTTAACATCTTTCCAAATATAGAGCCCATATAGGTAAAAAAAAAACATCACGTTTTTTAGCCCNNNGCCCGCCCCCCCCCCCAGATTAGCGCGAATTTTAAACGAACCTTCCCCATTTAATGTTGTGTACGTGTAATCAATTTCACCTTAATTTTCTCGTCTTGATTTTGTAATAATGTTATTGTCGTGAGAGTGTGCTCAATAACATCAAAAAGTTTCATGTTTTTATCTACACGGTAAATTGAAGAATTAGTGATGAGTTTGTTTTTAATATTTAAAAATTACATTTGGGCCGCTGGCCCCCAAAAAGGAATAATTGAATTATATTTTCACCTCTTAGCATAGCGGAAGTGTACTCAACAATTTTGTAAAATGTCATGCTTCTGCGTCATCGGGAAATAGGAGAATTGGTGATTTTCAATTTTTATTTAGCTCAAATTAGGAAAAAAAAACGTTTTGGGTCCCCCGGCGCCCATGAGTGTGAATTTATGGAACGAAATTTGTTTCGGAATCTTCCCCATACAATTCTGTGAACGTGCACCATATTTCACTTTATTTGGTTGTATGGATCTTGCGTTATCAGTGAACAGATAGACAGACAAACGGACTGACAGACAGACAACAAATGCGTCCTATGTGTATATAGATATAGGTTTCGTTCCGTAAATTCACACTCATGGGCGCCGGGGGCCCCAAAATGTTTTTTTCTTACTTGAGCTAGAACTTAAACAGAACCTCACAACACGGCTGTAAGCTTTGTTGCTCGACGTTGGCATAATAACTTCGTGCTCTCCGGTGTGCTCAGTGACAGAAAAGTAGTCATATACTCTCCTCAATAATTACTATCAGCTGTGAAGTCTTCTCCCGTCACTAAATAACTAGCAACGCATGCTACGACGCGGATCGGCTAGGTAATTATACTTAATGACTTCCTTGACAGTTGTATCGATGACCGCGTGTATACAAATGGATGGGATATATAACAGTCATAGATTTTGTAATACTTTATTACATTGACAAAATTAAAATTTAATTATATTTTTTTTATTTGAACTGCTTGTAGACTAATATGAGTATTTCAGAAAGTTTTCGAATATTTTGCATATTTTTTAGCGAAATTATTAAATTTAAGTCTTTTTAATAATTAAAAAAGGCGATTTTATTTTGAAATTCAACAATACTAAAGAAAATAAATACATTCAAAATTCTTACTCTTTAAAAAAAAAACTTTAAAAAAGAATGTTTTAGACTATAAATCCTTCATATACGAAATATAACTAAAAGAATATTCATTATAATACGAATCGCATGATAATCCTAAAATAATTTTTTTTGTTATGCCTCATATGTAAACAATATACAATAAAATAAATGCTAATTTAAAAAAAAAAAACAAATACTACAGTCTGTTTGCGAAATTTCAGCTCCATTTGTACACTGGAAAAGGTTATAAAAACATGTTTAGTATAATGCGTACCGCACGATAGACTAGCATTTACGTTTACAAGAATGTGGTTGGTGGGGTGTAGTAAATGGCGTGTTGGTAGAAGGTTATGGAAACTGGGATGTGATATATATTAAAATATTAAACAACATCAGGAATATATTATTTTTAAAAAAGTATGGTCAATATAACACGCGTCACTCCGCGCGAAAGGAAAATATTAAAGACGTTGTTCAGTATAATACGCACCGCAACAGTCTAGCACAAAAAATGTACACTCTACGTAGAGATACTTAAAGATAATCTAAAAATTCATTAATTTAATTACAGTACATTCGAAGATACTTTTTATCGTCGCCACGAATCTGCCTGCAAAGTTTCAGCTCACTAGCATACGGGGAAGTGGTTTAAAAATAAATCCAATTTTCGTTCGGCAACCAGACGCCTCTAGTTAATAAACTATTTTAAAAACATATTTGTAAGACTATTTATTGCTCCATAAGGTTCAGAATAAACATATCGTCTTTTAAAATGTTGAATTTCTTAGAGATTTTTTGAATAATATGTACGACCCTGCAAATAGTTGCGTCTATAGTATCCCATATTGAGCTATAATTTTATCTATACCCATACTCATTGAAAGCTTTGTAATGATAGGCTAATTTTTTTTTTAAAAACTTAAATAAAAATACAAGTCTAATTGGTGGAGCATAGGATCGACATTGCGCCAAAAAAAAATATTGTAGAACACTTTTTTTTTTCTAATATACGCATCAAGAGAAGGCAAACAAAAGGGTGTCAACAATCCGAGACGCGAGACGTCATGTGCTATTTTTAGACCAACTCAAAACTCAAATCCGCTGCAATTATTTACCTTAGCGAGAAATTGCCTGAGTTTACCAACAATTTGAGCTGATCGCGCTCAACAAAGGCGCGGCGTGGCGAGCTGCGGGTTACAGAAATAAAGGTATTTACTAATAAACTTGAAGCACGCGGGCCTCCCCAGGCGGTCCTGACATGGCTTTGGTTTATTTGCTTAGTCATGAAAGTGGCTTGAGATATGGGCCGAGAAAACACCGCACCGAAGTTCACGAGAGAGGATATGTGATATACAGAGCAAGACACAATACTTTCAATATTACATATATAAACAAACTCGTTTTTATTAATAATAGCAAGAGTCTCAATGATGTATATAAATAATATCAATGAAATATAGGCAGAGATTGCAATGTTAAGGAGGTAGACACTCAGTTATACACGAGATATCCAATGACATAAAGCAAATTTCTGAATGATTTACAGGCAAAGACTTGTTGATAAATGGTATGTGTAGATAGAGATCTAATAAATTATAAGAAAAGAGATCCGATGATGAAAAGAGAGTGATTCAATAACATATAGGCAGTGTAAATGATTTATAGGTAGAGATCCAATAAAGACTTAGTGATACAACGTCAGAGACTCGATGATGTAAATGAAGAGAGTCATTGATGTAAATGAAGAGAGTCGTTGATGTAAATGAAGAGAATCGTTGATGTAAATGAAGAGAATCGTTGATGTAAATGAAGAGAATCGTTGATGTAAATGAAGAGAGTCGATGATGTAAATGAAGAGAGTAGATCATGTAAATGACGTGAGTCGATGATCTAAATGAAGAGAGTCGATGGTGTAAATGAAGAGAATCGTTGATGTAAATGAAGAGAGTCGTTGATGTAAATGAAGAGAATCGTTGATGTAAATGAAGAGAGTCGATGATGTAAATGAAGAGAGTAGATCATGTAAATGACGTGAGTCGATGATGTAAATGAAGTGAGTCGATGATGTAAATGAAGAGAGTCGATGGTGTAAATGAAGAGAGTCGTTGATGTAAATGAAGAGAGTCGATGATGTAAATGAAGAGAGTAGATTAGGAAATGACGTGAGTCGATGATGTAAATGAAGTGAGTCGATGATGTAAATGAAGAGAGTCGATGGTGTAAATGAAGAGAGTCGATCATGTAAATGAAGAGAGTCGATCATGTAATTGAAGAGTGTCGATGGTGTAAATGAAGAGAGTCGATGATGTAAATGAAGAGAGACGTTGATGTGAATGAAGAGAGTCAATGGTGTAAATGAAGAGAGTCCATGGTGTAAATGAAGAGAGTCGATGGTGTAAATGAAGAGAGTCGATGGTGTAAATGAAGAGAGTAGTTGGTGTAAATGAAGAGAGTCGTTGGTGTAAATGAAGAGAGTCGATGGCGTAAATGAAAAGAGTCGATGGTGTAAATGAAGAGAGTCGATGGTGTAAATGAAGAGAGTCGATGATGTAAATGAAGAGAGTAGATCATGTAAATGACGTGAGTCGATGATGTAAATGAAGAGAGTCGATGGTGTAAATGAAGAGAGTCGTTGGTGTAAATGAAGAGAGTCGTTGATGTAAATGAAGAGAATCGATGGTGTAAATGAAGAGAGTCGTTCATATATTTACTCACAAAACGTCTGTAAGATATTTCACCCACCTGTAATGGCCACGACATCGGTGTTGTATACAACTGAATTAAAAGTGTTAGGCACAATTCCCTTAAAAAAAAAAAGTTTATTATGAAAGATGAACTGGCCGTTCATTTTCTTGTTAAACTCTTAGATGTGGAAATGACATTACTTCAGCCAAACATCAACTGAATGTGTATATTGAATAACACACAATGCGCTATTTGTAAGCTCACAACACACGCAACCAGATATCAGGACTATTTACTGCACATCATTACACAGAGACATGTTGAGGTTATTTGAATACCAATTAACATTTATTATACATCAGAGGTTTAAACGGTTTGGCTTCTCATTTACTCTTCTACTATTTAATGAACTGTAAATTGGTATTGGCATCACTTTTTTGTATTATTAATTTATAACTCTTCGTTGGCAAAACATGAAAGTGTGCTATGGGCAGCGACCGAGTGCAGCTATTTGTACCATAAGACATGTACCGCTACCTGACCACATCTTTATAAGACATGTACCGCTACCTGACCACATCTTTATAAGACATGTACCGCTACCTGACCACATCTTTATCAGGACGACTGCCCGACAGCTCAATATTCATTCAACACGTGACGAGAGATTAAATCTATGAGGGTGTTAAATCTTTCACACCAGGTGTGTGTAACACCTGGGATAGCCATGAATACGTGTTCGATTGTTGCGATTAGACAAATCGTTAAATAAGAGACGTGCTTACGTACTTGTTGGGGGGGGGGGAATGATGCTAAATATGTTGTTTACTGAGATATGCCATTTGGTCTAGCGGTGTAGTGGGGGTACGTTTGTTTAAGAATTCAGGCACTGTTGGTTTGAAATGTTATACAGGCTAGTTGGGAGATGTAAGATACGAACGTGTGGGATGTGAGATATTGTTTGGGAGATATAAGCCAGATTGAAGGAGCATTGTCGTAAATTTGATGTTTAATAAATTTATATGGAATATGAGTTGATGAATAAATGGTGTGTGTTGTCAAGTAAAGATGGCTTGGTTTTAATATAGTATAATAAGTGTATAAGATAGTATGAAACAGGTAGATGTTGTGGTGTATTTTTTGAATGTTGGTAAAAAGGTTACAGAATTTAAAAACAGTGGCATTATGAAATTATAGCGGAGAAAATAGTGCCATTAATGAGGAAAAGAAATAGAATAGAAGAGTATGCAAATTAAAAATGGAGAACATGATTTAAGAACGACACAGCAGAGAGATAGACAAAGGCCTTTATGAATAATTTAATTGATGTAATCATAAAACAAATGTTTGTTTAAAACTAAAGATGGCGTGACTTGTGACATTAAACTAAAAGTCTGTGTCAACACTAACTACAATAAACCAATAAAACTCAGAAGTTCAATGCCTGACATGCGAGGACATAGCGTGGTTCAAGTCAAAGACCAATAATGACACCATTTAAGGAAAAGCGATAATGGCGGGTTTGAGTGGGGTAACTCGTGTTGAACCATTCCAAAATAGCTTCTGTGTTGTCATGCATCAATAGAGGTTAGGAAGATCAGAGACACTGCCAGACAGATGTGGGAAGTGGCCTAATTGCTGCTTGTCTCCCCCTGAATAATAGGGATCGACTTAACAACGGGGATCAGTGGCCCCTGGTTTCTTCGGGTGGTGGGTGGGGGGTAGGTCATGTGGTGG
>MUZC01004798.1:4341-16980 GCA_002072015.1 Radix auricularia | reverse complement strand
TGTTGGGTAAAGAACTTTCCAATATTTACTGTTGAATTTATTTTAATAGATCAAGGGGGCATTCCCCCCTCCACTTTTTATTTAAAAAGTATGCCTCTTGTAGTGTAGGTACAGCTAGGGCTGGTCTTAGGCTCCTGAAACCTATGCGGTCGCAGTTAGCCTCGCGCTTTCATGGGCCCCACCTATCTTAGTTTCAACTTATTATCCATATTAGCTGGCCTTAGATTGGAACCCCTAGGGAAAACGCCAACGAGGAAGACCCAAGCGTACATGGAGACGGAGCATGTTAGAGAAGGCTGGAAGGAACCCAAAGGACAAATGATGATGATGCTGATCCATATTAATTCCGTATCCCTACTCAAACTGGAACCCACGCAATCCTTTTCCTATACTAAGCTGCATGGGGCCCCGCAATTGCTAAGACTGGCCCCATGTACTGCCATAAAAACCTGGATCCTTTCTCTTTCAATCTCGAACAATTCTTTTTAAATGTAAATAAAGAAATTTATTTGATGTTCAATTTCTTTATTAAGGAGACTAGATGGTATTATACACAAATATTTTCTTGCAAGGACATGTAACTCATCATCGCGTTCTTTAATTTTCTTTTATAATTACATTAAAGTATAAAATCATTTCTCCTTGTTCTTCTTGCTCTAAAGATAGAACCACGTCTTCTGAATTATCCCCACTCACATTTTTCTTCTTATACTTCAGTTTTCAGTTGATATATCCAACTATCTGTAACAGCGTTCTATATTACCACATGAAACGGGTTTGCATAGTTTGCATTAATTTAAAAAAGACGTGTTGCCATATCTTTTTCGGAATTATTTATGCTATTGGGGTGTTTATTAACGGAGAAATTAATAACCGTTCACTTTAATAAATAACCGTATTTTAATGAAAAACACAAGCCATGTGTCATATGTGCTATTTTAATGCAATAAAAAAAAGTAAACTTAATTTTTAATAAGTTACCTTACAATAATGTTATGAACCTGAAACACTAATATAATTTACATTTTGCAAGTTAAACACAATATTTGAACTACCATGTCATGTAGGTACTTGTTAGCGCATCATTCTGCAAATGTCGAAATTCCACGAAAAAAACTGTCATGGCGATAATAATCCGACATATTTTCGGGACAACGGTGATGTATTGTTGTTTTTTATGTGTAGTTTTTTTATAAAAGCATACCGCTTAATTTTTCAAACAAATCGTTACTTTTTTAATAGCAACTATTATTTTTTAACGGTTTTGCGTTTGTTATAACAACCACTTTGCAAAATAAAACAAATGTTGCATGAATCCCTTAATTAAAACTCAAAATTTACATTCTTTGTATCTTACCGTGGTTTTTCCCCTTCAAAAGAAAAGGAGGGGAATTCAGAAATTGCTTCAATTTTCAAATGGCCGCAAATGCCGCCCTTTGAATAAGTGCCGCCCGGGGCGGACCGCCCCCACCGCCCCCCCCCAGCTACGCCACTGGCTGGTGCTGATTGAAACAAAAATTGATCGGGACAAATTTTCACCGATTAATTTCAATTAATTATATTTTAATAACGCTTATATAGATTCTGTTAAGTGGCGATTCATTATTTCGCGCAATCGGTTAAGTCGTAACATATCAAATTCGAAGAAAAACATTTTTGTTTACGTGTGAATGTCTCAATAAATAATAATTATGAGTGGGCTAATTTTTTAAGTAAAAAAAATATGTCTATAAATTATTTTTTAAAAATTGGAAAAAAAAATATAATAAAAGTATTTTCTTAAAATTTAATCGAATTTAAACCGATGAAAATAATTTTAATCGATAATATTTAACGATTAATTGATTTATAAATCATTAAATTCCGCAGCCCTAGTTAAAATATATTTTTTATTAGTCTTTGGCATACATTGCATGAGTTTAAACAGTCCTATTCTCGGTATGAAGTAAACAATATTGCATTGTTGCTGAAATCGATTATCAGCTCTGTTGGCACTTAGAACTCTAGTCAAGATCAGAAAGGTAAAAATGCAATGCACTTAAGACCGACGAATGAATACATCATAAAGAATCAAGCAATGAACCTACATTTTTTTAAAAAAAAGATTTAATTCACAGTTGAATCGGTGCATGTGAGCTTTGATGGACGCAATAACATCGATTTGAATTGTTTAAAATTTAATTTGACCACCGTTTGAAAGATGTCAGTCAGGTGAAACAGCCTGGACACGGTTACATCAATTAATTAAACGCTGACTGGCAGTCAATGTACAACGTTAATCATCATGACGTGGTTATATATATAAATAAGTTATACATTACATTTTTTTGTAATGAGCTATTTTTAACGCGATTTCCCATGAGATAAATTACTTTTACATATTTGAAATGTCTGTCGAGCTTGCACATGCAACTCCTCCTGAACCATATCAGATAGAGGGTTCGGGTCTTTTGAAAATAGGCTAAGGAGGTCCCAAGGATTTCCAACGACCAAAAAGAAAAAAAAATACCGAAAAAGTTTACTGAATTTCTTGGAAAATAAAAAGACACGTAAAAACATCTGTATTTTGTCAGTTTCTCGCCAGCCATAACAACTATCTGGGTGCAGTAAACGTCAAACGATAGCTAATAATATTTAGAACAATGTTGAAAAAGGACATTTTGATAGAGTATTATCTTTCGACCGTCGTAATTTTACATCAATTTTGACAACAATTGTTTTGCTTAGTTTCAAAATTATTGATTTTAAAATATTTTAAATGTAAACTAGAATGGGGGTTTTCCGCTTTGTGAATGCTTATGTTAGATTGCTGCGGGGTGCGTATTATATTGACACATTCTTGGTATGATGTAGCGTGAGGGGATATGACGTCATATTGTGTTTAATTTCAGAATTACGTATTTGAATCGACTTTTAATGTAATTTAGAATGATTTCCCTGGCATAAAAAATCGGAAATTCTTTTTTAAATATTGCTTTTAAATACTCATTCGAGTTTTTGTTACTTGTTTTTAATTACGTGTAGCTTTGGTGTTGAGATTTTGTGAGTACTTTGTCAAGACGAAAAATTTCAAGTAAAAAAAAATTACTTTGTTGATGGTTGTACAAAATTTATCACGTTGATGGTTGTACCAAGTTTATCATGTTGATGGTTGTACATGTACAAAGTTTATGATTTTGAAGGTTGTAAAAATTGTGTTATGTTGATGATGATGTAGTTTTAATATACTTTGTACTTAATGTTTTATTTTATTGACATAGTTTGAACGTTAAAGCTTTCAAGTTTTTAATGTTTGTTCTTTTGCTAATTTATGTCAAATTTACTTTTAAAAAACAACGTTTTACAACCTACACAGTTTTACATATATACCATTTAGTATTCCATTTAGCAAAAGCATTCAATTTTTTTAATTATTCCCATATACCATTCATATCTATATCTATACAGTATTCCCTGGCTTTCGCGCGGGTTACGTTCTTTAACTCACCGCTAATTGCGAAAAACAGCGAATATTGGATGCAGTTTTAAAACGCCTATAGATTCTATATGAGATACAGATACACATTAGCTAAAAAAATAATTAATGCACTGCAATAATAATTGCAACACAAAATAAATATTGTTTGTGCAAACACCAATTATGAATGATAATAAAACGATACGATATGTTAACAGCCTAACACGCGAATATGCGGGCCCAATGGAGAATCGCAAATAGATGTGGGTATATTGTATTTCTGTCAATCTTTCCAATGCAAACACATACTTTCTCTATCTCTCTCTCACCTAAATTCTTTTTTTTTTTTTTTTTTTTTACCTCGGCGTGTAGCTAAATCTTTTTAAATGTACCAGAATCGACACTTTGCCATCAAGAAAATCTTTCCCCTTAGGACATACGCTATCATTACAATGGCGTGTAAGTGGAAGCCTCGGGTCTTTCATTATTTTGTTAATCAAAGCAAAAATATGCCGATACGTCATTTATAAAGGCCTTTAAAATAAACATAAAACAATGCAACACTTTTGATTTTGAAGAATGTTCTATGTTCTGTTGCTTATGTCTTTGCACCACTTTTGACTTTGAAGAATGTTCTATGTTCTGTTGTCCATGTCTTTGCACCACTTTTGACTTTGAAGAATGTTCTATGTTCTTTTGCCCATGTCTTTGCACCACTTTTGACTTTGAAGAATGTTCTATGTTTTGTTACCCATATCTTCTGCACCACTTTTGACTTTGAAGAATGTTCTATGTTCTGTTGCCCATGTCTTTGCACACTTTTGTCTTTGAAGAATGTTCTATATTATGTTACCAATGACTTCTGCCATCTTGTCCTCAAGTTACATGAGTCCATCATCCTCGGCGTCAGTGGTGTAGCCATGGAATTTTTCGGGGGGGGGGGGGGCAAAAAAATCACGTTTTTAATTTAAGGCACCGTCCAAAAATTACGTCACGCGCATATGGGAAGGGGGGTCCCAAACTTTGTGATCATGCGTGATGAGGGGGAGGGAGTTAAAGAATTGTGACGTCACGTCAAAACACGCTACTCTAAGCCAAAGTTCCACTTACACTAAATACGAACTAAAATAACAATAAAATGTTTTGAAACATGCTCATTTTCATTTGGACAAAACCACCTTAAGGTGGGCTGACTGTCACAGCATTTTGACGTCATATTGTGGGGGGGGGGAATCTAAGGTTTAATTTTCAATTAAATTTGAGTCAAGTATAACATAAATGCCGCAAAAAGTCTTAGAAATTAATAAGACTCACAAAATAGCGCTGTAATAGCTAAAATTGACATATATTAATTCATTTAATAAATCAAAAACGTTTGTTCTCATATGAAAATAAAATTTTGCTGTGAAATAATATACGTGTTGTAACTAATGGATTGCCAAAGATGGATAGAAAATTATTTACAGGCTTTAAAAAAAACACGAAAAGTAGTGCCACCGCGGGATTCCGAAATGTCGTTATTAGAAGATTGTGGGGCGTCTGCAGCATTTGACTTATCATTGGCATTGAGGACATCAGTACAAGTCAACAGGCAGACACAGCTGAGGCTACTGTCTCAAATTTGATTGTCGCTGACACTTATTTATTTTCTAAAATTGATATTGGAAGAATTGTCTGGACACAAATGAGTTGAAATTTCAGCTGATTCGTGACTGTTGGACCCCTGATAAAATGTATGGGTTAAGCTCTGACAGTGAAGGAAACAGAGTTTTTAGATTTTAGATATGCATGGTTATCAAACTATTCACCGTGGCTTTAATACTCGCAAATGCTAAAAGGTGCCTTTTGTAATTATTGTGTGTTGTTTCCTCAAAAAGTAAATCGAGGAATTCAGTTGGGATTTGTCACCAAACCATGCAAAAAAAAAAAATTTTTAACGATGAACCCCGTAGCCACATGCAAAGCACGTGACACAAAGGCTATCTTGAAGATGCTACTGCAAGCAATTTTGTTGCATTATTGAAAGCCAAAGCAGTTTCTATAGATGGACAGTTGGACTCAGCATTTAGAAGACAAATTCAAGAAAATCTCAACAAACTGCATGGGTCCCATCATTTCTACAATCCTATTTTGCGACATGCATGATTTAGGACTTCGTGGATAAGAATTATATTTTGGTAACTTTTTATGACCTGTTAGAGTTTCGTGCAATCTGGAGTTGAAGTTCTTGGTAATCACTTGTCAAATGTTTCTTGTAGTGCCAAGTATATCTCGGCAACTATGCAGATCAATATAATTTATCGAAATTTGTGAGTCTATCTAACGTGAAGACATTGTTCGTGAAGGAAATAATTCATTTGCATTTTCTATACTTGCCGACGACACAAATGACATTTCGGACATTGAGTTCATGTAACTTGGTGCTAGATTTGTCAAAGAACAAAATGGGAAGGTTTGGCCAACACCATCATAAAAATTCATTAGAATTTGGATTAGATATGACAAAGCTTGTTGGTTAAGGATACTGCGGTTTTTCTAAAATGGCAGGTAAAGAAGGAGGATTCCAAGTAATAATTAGAAAAAATATCCAAAGCAGCATTTGTACATTACAGTTCACTTAAACTTAACCTTGCCGTGAACGATTTAAATTATGTGAATGCTATTCGAAGCACCACAGGATCAATTAAATAAAATTAAAGTGTTTTCCACGAAAGTAATCATCGAAAAAATTACAACAAAATGTTCGTTTGCTATGTGAAACTACATGGACACATACATATAAATACTGGCGTATTAGTTTGCTAAAAATGTGACAGAATTTTTATTTACAACAATCAGTAATGTAATCAGTTATACTTGCAGATAAAATTCTTTTTTATGTTTGATTTATGTACACTGTCTTCAATGTAATTAATATGCAGGAAATTTAGTTCAGTTTTATTGTAACAAATTTATGACATTTTTCTCACATGTAGGGGGGGGGGCGCCTCCCCCTGAATACGCACATGTGTGTAGCTAGGATTTTGTATGGGTTTGGGGGCCCGGGGGCTTAAACTCATTTCGGGGCACACAAACATGTCAGTGGCTGAAAATTTAATGTAAAAAAATTAGGAATCTAACAAGTCGGAGCTCAATGAGACTTTTGTATGTGGACCCCCTCCCCTCCCCTTAGCTACGCCAATGCTCGGCGTCTGCAATCCTTCCAAGAACATAGTCCGAATAAATGCCAGTCATCAAGGCCTCCCTAAAATGGAGCAGTCTCTCCAGGATCTGCATATTATGGGCCAGTCTCTCCAGAACTTTCCTGTTATGGGCTAGTCTCTCCAGGATCTTCATATTATGGGCCAGTCTCTCCAGAACTTTCCTATTATGAGAAAGTCTCTCCAGGATCTTGCTAATAATGGTCCAGTCTCTTCAGGACTTTCCTATTATGGGCCAGTCTCTCCAGGGCTTTCCTATTATGGGCCATAAATAAATATTTAAATGCCCATGTGAGCATAAGCTTAATATTGACAGAGCAAACACAAATCTGAAATAAGTCTAAAATTTCAACAGTTATAATTGATATGGAATTTTTACACACAAAATTTGGAAAAATATAATTAATAGCCATTTCTATAAATCATATTTGCTTACCCCCCCCCCCCCACCCCTTGCCAATGTTGTCTTTCTCTCCCTGGAAAAACATCTTTATTAAATTAAAAATATTTGTTAGCCCATCATCAAATAAAGTGGTCTTATAAAACAAAGTCCTATTGTATAAGGGCTCAGCGAGTGAGTTATATGTTGGTATTATATAAATGCAATTTGGTGCGTAACATGGCTGTTGAAGACGTAGCCTAAAGTAGCAACAACGAGGCGCCTCCGCTGCCAACAATGGCTCTAGTCTTGGGCACCAAGACCCAGCTCAACACATGTAGCCTCCTGCTAACATGCACCCAATCAGTGCTGGCTTTAGGCATAGGCACTCTAGGCAGCCGCCTGGGGCCTCCAAGTCCTTTAGGCGGGCCCTGACCCAATTTAACATTGGCGTTTAACAATCCTTTACAAATTCAGCGGTAAGTCCACTAAACAATATCTGAACACTATCCTCGTGGGAAAATTAAGCAACCCGTAAAAACAAAGTTTTTGACTATAGGTCGCTTACGCACCGCGTGACAGACTAGCATAAACATTTACAGATTTGGAAAAATATTATAACATTATGTTCAATGTACTACGCACGGCGTGACAGAGTAGCATTAATAAACATTTACATGCCACAACGACATACAATGAGGTAAGCTAACCATTAAATAATTTAATTACAGTACATTTGATCGGTATTAAATTTTTATAGAATATATTGTTAGGTGACAAAGTAGATGTGCAAAATTTCAGATCGATAGGATCCCGGAAAGTGGGTAATATTATTTACTTTTGTTTTTTTTTGCCCACAGGACCATGGGACCACAACAACACTGCGAAGTTAATATAAGGTATTCAAAAAGTTTGCTTATTAATCTATTTCTTTTCCACAGTCATAAAAGATCACGTACTCAAAGATGCTGCCTTAGAATCCACTATGAAATATCCACTGACATGATGGTATCAACAACGCATTCCACCCACTACACGCATGCCACCCACTAAACGCACGCCACCCACTACACGCATGCCACCCACTACACGCACGCCACCCACTACACGCACGCCACCCACTACACGCACACTCATAATTCCACACGTCCTAAACAAATTCATTATCTTTCTATTCGCCACGCCTCGGGTGCCTATTTGAAATTGACTCCCTTGAGCCTACGTCACCACCTACAGCATCACCATTGATCACCCTAGACACGCGACTGATCCAGGGAGTGGGGTGGGGCGGGTGGAATTTCTATAACAAAAGCGAGGGTACCATATTGTCCCCCCTCGCTTCCACTCAAACCTCATTCAATGATTGGTGACGCCTTCGACTAAAGGTTTCAATGACAATGGCAGCTGCTTGTGCTTTGCTGCTGGACTCTATGTGACATAGTGGTGCATAGAAACAATGCTGCCATGTTTTATTCTGACTAGTCGTGTACCGGATTCAAATTTGCAAAATCTGGCCGGAGTCTGATTGTGCCAAATTTATGAAATCTTGCGGAGATGGATTTGTAGAAATGGCAAGATTCCGGAATAGCGGATAGATGCCATTATATGTATCTATATTTTATTGCTCTACCGGCCCAGTCGGATTCTGTCAGATTTATGAAGGGAATTTATGCCGGAGCCGGATTTGTAAAAGTGGCGGGATTCGGGATTTGCCGGAGCCGAGCCGAAATCCGGTACACCCCTAATTTTGATGGGACGCTTTCATAAATAGGATTTTCAAACGTCGAATATATGAACTGGGTTACTTGTAACAAAAGTAACATATGATTCCATCTCAGATAGATAGAAACACATTCCATTATCTTTAGGCACACTATTTCTAACGAAAGTTAGTTCTGCCGTCTGATATAAAAGAACTAAGAACTAGACCTTTCTAAGGGAGTTCTTTAAAGATGTTATAAATAAATTAGATCAATCCAGTAACCTTTATTTCATGTTTTGTTTAGTTTTGTTTCTTGGCCTTTGTAAATATTTACTGATGAAAGCTAGTGGTTCTATTTTTATTTTTGGCTTGCGCGTACCGCAATCGACGGTCACCAATATATTCAAGCTCATGAATGCAACTTCTCTGTTACTTTGGGGAATTGTGGTATGGTAGGGGACAGTAAGAGAAGGGTGGGGGTGGGGTTCAAAGTGTTGTGAACAGTAGTGTGTCTCTTACCATTCATAAAGCACAGCCATCAGTTGTGTGCCGCCTGAAGACCATTAGTTGTTTGCCACCTGAAGGCCATCAGTTGTGTGCCGTCTCAAGGCCATTAATGTGTGCCGCCTGAAGGCCATCAGTTGTGTGCCGTCTGAAGGCCATTAATGTGTGCCGCCTGAAAGCCATCAGTTGTGTGCTGTCTCAAGGCCATTATTTGTGTGCCACCTGAAGGCCATTATTTGTGTGCCGCCTGAGGGCCATCTGTTGTGTGCCGCCTGAAAGCCATTAGGTGTGTGCAGCCTGAAGGCTATCAGTTGTGTGCCGCCTGAAGACCAGTAGTTGTGTGCCGCCTAAAGACCATTAGTTGTGTGCCGCCTGAAGTCCAACATTTGTGTGCCGTCTGAAGGCCATCAGTTGTGTGCCGTCTGAAGGCCATCAGTTGTGTGCCGTCTGAAGGCCATCAGTTGTGTGCCGCCTGAAGACAATCAGTTGTGTGCAGTCTGAAAGCCATTAGGTATGTGCCACCTGAAGGCCATCAGTTGTGTGCCGCCTGAAGGCCATTAATGTGTGCCGCCTGAAGGCTGCTAGTTGTGTGCCGCTTGAAGGCCATCAGTTTGTGCCGCCTGAAGGCCATCAGTTGTGTGCCGTCTGAAAGCCATTAGATGTGTTCCGCCTGAAGGCCATAACTGTGTGCCGCCTGAAGGCCATAAATGTGTGCCGCCTGAAGGCCATAACTGTGTGCCGCCTGAAGGCCATCAGTTGTGTGCCGCCTGAAGGCCATCAGTTGTGTGCCGTCTGAAGGCCATCAGTTGTGTGCCGCCTCAAGGCAATCAATTGTGTACAGTCTGAAAGCCATTAGGTATGTGCCGCCTGAAGGCCATCAGTTGTGTGCCGCCTGAAGGCCATTAATGTGTGCCGCCTGAAGGCTGCTAGTTGTGTGCCGCCTGAAGGCCATCAGTTTGTGCCGCCTGAAGGCTATCAGTTGTGTGTCGTCTGAAAGCCATTAGATGTGTTCCGCCTGAAGGCCATAACTGTGTGCCGCCTGAAGGCCATAACTGCGTGCCGCCTGAAGGCCATCAGTTGTGTGCCGTCTGAAAGCAATTAGATGTGTTCCGCCTGAAGGCCATAACTGCGTGCCGCCTGAAGGCCATACTCTGTGCCGCCTGAAGGCCATCAGTTGTGTGCCGTCTGAAAGCCATTAGATGTGTTCCGCCTGAAGGCCATAACTGTGTGCCGCCTGAAGGCCATAACTGTGTGCCGCCTGAAGGCCATAACTGTGTGCCGCCTGAAGGCCATCAGTTGTGTGCCGCCTGAATAATAATTCCAAACGGGTCCATCCATTAAAACCGAATCCATTATTTTTTTTTACTCTTTTAGAGAGTTCTTTCGCTTTATTAATAAGTAAGACGTCAAATTTTGTTTACTCTGATGTCTCAGATTACTAGTTAGCCTCGTGGGTACTAGTTAAATTACCCTAATGGCTACACTTAGCCAGGATTTCATGCTGAACCTGGGGATAGGGGGGGGGGGGCGAAGGGATTTCTAATTTCATGCCAAAGATAAGACATTATCTATGTGGGATTTTCGATCATTGAATTTGATAAAGTAAGTAAGCCAAGTCAAGATAATTTAAAATGGCGTGGCTCTTAATGTGTAGGTCATTGATAGAAAGATATTTAATGTCTGCTGCGGTGAGTTTCAATTAAGATTTAAAAAAGTCAATGATCCATAGAAAAGATAGAAGTTCAGCTCAGAAATTTAAATACCGAAGCATTTTCAGGTTTATTAGTTGTAGTTAAATCAAAGCTACACCAACATAAATAAATACATAAAGGTATTTTCATGCCCGTTTCTGTGGGTTGCTTTATATAAAAGCGTGTGTCTATGTATGTGCTTGCGAGTCTTTTTGTATATACGTGCACAAGCGCATTTTTATGTGTTTATTTGACGATTTATGTGTATGTTTCGAAGCCATACATTACTATATAAACTTCTGAGTATACAGGTTTTTTTTTAAAATTTAATTTTAAAACAAAGTAACATGTTCTAATACTTATCTTCAAGTAATTTTTCTTAAAGATTGGTAAAGGTTTTGGAAATTACTTTGGCTTTGCTTGCTTGTTTGGGTTTTTATTTTAATTTTAAGGAGTAGGGGGCTGTCCATTTGTCTATTTATGTGTTGTTGTTTTTTTTATTTTCAAACATATAACTTCACCAAGTTTCCTAGAGACAGCTGTCTGCACCAGAGGCTATAGATACTCTCTGAACTGGGTATTATCTAAAATCGGCTACATAAGGTGTCCTCTATAATTGATACATAAGGTGTCCTCTATAATTGATACATAAGGTGTCCTCTATAATTGATACATAAGGTGTCCTCTGCACTGGAAAAATAAGGTGCCTTCTATACTGGATACATAAGATGGTCTCTATACTGGATACATAAGATGGTCTCTATACTGGATACATAAGATGTCCTCCACATTGGATATATAAAGTGCCCTCTATACCGGATGCATAAGGTGCCCTCTATACGGGATACATAAGGTGGTCTCTATATCGGATACATTATACATAAGGTGGTCTCTATACTGGATACATAAGGTGGTCTCTATACCGGATACATAAGGTGGTCTCTATACCGGATGCATAAGGTGGTCTCTATACCGGATACATAAGGTGGTCTCTATACCGGATGCATAAGGTGCCCTCTATACTGGATACATAAGGTGGTCTCTATACTGGATACATAAGGTGGTCTCTATACCGGATGCATAAGGTGCCCTCTATACGGGATACATAAGGTGGTCTCTATACTGGATACATAAGGTGGTCTCTATACCGGATACATAAGGTGGTCTCTATACTGGATACATACGGTGGTCTCTATACTGGATACATAAGGTGGTCTCTATACTGGATACATAAGGTGGTCTCTATACTGGATACATAAGGTGGTCTCTATACTGGATACATAAGGTGCCCTCTATACCGGATACATAAGGTGGTCTCTATACCGGATACATAAGGTGGTCTCTATAACGGATACATAAGGTGGTCTCTATATCGGATACATTATACATAAGGTGGTCTCTATACCGGATACATAAGGTGGTCTCTATACTGGATACATAAGGTGGTTTCTATACTGGATACATAAGGTGGTCTCTATACTGGATACATAAGGTGGTCTCTATATCGGATACATTAGGTGGTCTCTATACTGGATACATAAGGTGGTCTCTATACCGGATACATAAGGTGGTCTCTCTACTGGATACATTAGGTGGTCTCTATACCAGATACATAAGGTGGTCTCTATACCGGATACATAAGGTGGTCTCTATACTGGATACATAAGGTGGTCTCTATACTGGATACATAAGGTGGTCTCTATACC
>MUZC01004797.1:285429-296313 GCA_002072015.1 Radix auricularia | reverse complement strand
TAAAGCCCCGTCCAACTCGGGGCAACTCTCTAGCACGTGGGCCACCGTCTCCTCAGGGCAGCCGCACAACCGACAGGCCAGTTCCCTTCTATTGTCAAACTTGTATAGGTAGCTTCGTATGGGACAATGGTCTGTTCTCATTCTAGTTATGAGAGACTGACTACTACGATCAAGTTTCCACCAGGCATCGCTTTTGCTCGGTCGCGGTAGTTTCTGGTATACCTTTCTGGCCGTATTCCCATTTGCCCAGCCCTCAAGTCATTTCTCTCGGAAATGGTCTTTTAGCCACGACTTGACCCCCAGTTGGGTCAAGGGCTTATCGGGTTGGGGCTGAGCTGCGCCTGCCCTGGCCAGTGCGTCGACCCTGTCTGATTGGGCCGTTCCGCAGTGTCCGGCCATGAACTGTAGGACTACTTTGCCGCCACGTGCCAGGATGTCACCTACTGTATCCAGAATGGCACTTACTATCTTGGCCTCCAGAGAGCTTCGACTCAAGGTTTCGAGCGAAAACCGAGAATCGGTGAAGACCACGACAGTCGGGAAATTCTTTCTCTTAGCTAGACGACGGCGCACTTCCTTCAAACCCCTGTGGATCGCGTCCAGTTCGGCTTCGTGACTACTGTTCGTAGATCGTATTATTTTAAAATGACCTTTGTTTTTTTTATAAACAAATAAGTTACAAGTAATGATTTATAGTCAATACTTAATTTGTATGCATAAAAATAAAATATAATCTAAGGATGTTAAAATAATATATTTTTTTTTAAGGCCGTTTAAAAAAGTTAAACTGTTTGAAAAAAAAAACGGACCGTTTCAATAGGATACCTAAATATTAAAATTATAAAAAGTTTATATTAACATCACTGTTAACCCAAATAGGCGGATTCTAGCAAATTTTATATGCCCACAATGATTGAGCATTACGCCAAAAAGTTCCCTTTTTACCCCAAATGAGATAATTTATTGGTGACATTATATTTACAACTGTTGTGTGACGTACGTGAAATCCTGAAGAAAAAAGATTTGAAAAAAAAAATCATGTTAAGCCTGGTCCCTATTGGAACTCAGGACGTGTTAGCGCATTTTCGTATTATGTATCAGTACTTATGTTAGATTTCAGCATTATGTAGTTGTCAGTAATTGTGTTTAGATTTTAGACATAGTTTTATGAATTTTCCTGTGTAATGAATATACCTGACATTTTTTTTTATTTAAAAGTCATTTCTTTACATTAAAAAAAAAATATTTTCTCTTTAATCTAACTACAAAACACCACAAATGATGACGTAAAACTCTCTAAACTTTTACACATATTCTAATGACGTCAACTAAAAAAAAACAATAATTATTTTGCACGCTTTCACACCACTCTTCAATGCATGTAGAATTGTGCATTTGACTTCCGGCAATGGCGGCCGTTCCCTGAGTTAGTGTTGCTTCTCGATTCGAAATATTTTTTGGTATTTTTAACGGGTTTTTTTAAACGGATCGAGTAACTGAGTGTTGATGCACCAATGGCAGGTCAGGACATACAAAAAACATATATACATCATGGGTCTAGGACTTATGGATCCTGTGATCAGGGTGATGACAGACGGACAAAACGGGTGCAATAGCGATTTCGACATCTCGAAAATGCGCTAAAACCAACAATAAAACACACACACAAAAGACAAACAAACTTGTGAGCTTCGGAGTTAAAAGTTATGATAATGTTGGATATTTTAATAATGTCATAGTATTTCAGTCCTCTACTTGCAATAATTTCTGTATTTTGCGACGCACAAGATGACACCCTACTTTTTTGCACAAATGTGGGGTTCATACAGAATGGGCCGTTTTCCTCTTCCAGACGTAGGGGGGAGGGGGTAAAAAATTGGCCAACATCGCATGACGTCATATACGGACGTCCCCATACCAATTACCACGTTTCATGTGAATGATTGTTCAGTTCTGCTTATTCCGTTCATCTCTTGAACAAAATAGCTTCAACAAACTTGTCTTTTTTCGTGTAGTTGGTTAAAATCTATACATATAAAAATAAGTATGTCTATATATGTGTGTGTGTATGTGTGTGTGTGAGTGTGTGTGTGTGTCTGTGTGTGTGTGTGTGTGTGTGCTTGTCTTTTATACCTGACTAAATCTTTCCTCTGATCGTAAAGAAAATATTTTGAGACTATTGAGTACCCTCCCGGAATGGTAACTGGCTCCTATTTTTCTCCATTTAACACTATACGGGCGCCGGGGGCCCTTAATGTAATAGTATTTTTTTCTAATATGAGCTATATACAAATTTTTTAAGTGCTATCTACTTGATAAATTGATGGATCTTAACAAAAATATTGTGGAATATATATTTGATAGCCAATTTTAAAATACGTTGGGTAAGTCACATTATAAGGGTCAAGGTTTTGGGGCCGAGGGACCATAATACTTATTTAATGCAACTTTAACATTTTATTACCCAATTCAATTATTAAATATCTATGCAAATGATGACTAATGTTTCCATTGTTATCCATCTTAAAATAAACAAGTGTTTTCAAAATGATATCTTGCCGTGAATGTGACCCTTAATGTCATAATTTAGTAAACTATCTGTATTTTAAAAGTGTATGTGTAAGCTACTGAGTAGATGAATTGATCTTAAACAACACTTTGTGTACAAAAACTTTGTAGCTCATATTAAATTAATTAAGGCCACTGAAATTCAAAAGTCAATTTTTACGGGGCAGGGGTAATCAAACGTCTTTTTCGTAAATGTTTAAGATATTTTAAAGCATCTTTAAAAATATATCTATGTTGAAAATTAATTAAAATGAACAAGTTATTTTATATTGAAATCTTGCATGGAGTGTGCCTGGGGGCCCCTTAGTGTGATTTTTCTGTCTCTCTCTATCTCTCTCCCTCTCTCTCTCTCTCTCTCTCTAAATATATATATATATATATATATATATTTNATATATTTATATTTATATATACATGTATGTTTTTTTTAAACTTATAGCTGACTAAACCATTCTTTCGATTACGATAATACCTATGGATATTGTTGATTATGCTTGCTTCCGAGGTTGCTTTCTGAAAACATTTTTGTTCATTGTCATTTAATGTGGTAAGCTATACCATTCCCGCGATGATACTATCTTCCCGGATTGTTTTCTAAAACTCTTTTTTTTTACATTGACACTTATTTGAGGCTGGTGGCAGAATTATTTTTTTCCTTAACTTATGTATTAGTTTAATCATCGGCTACTTGAAAAATCAATGGATCTTGAACAAATTTAAATCATACATCATGATATCTGAGATATTTTCTTGGGGGACCTTTAATGTAATTTTTGCTTTATGTGCTATTTTAATTGTGTGCTACTGTGTCAATCGATAGATCTTATCAAATCTTTGCATATAATCTTGTGACAGCCAATACTAACATACTATAAAACATACAATTCAAATCCCATTACTTTGAGGCCGGGGCCAAAATTGTCTTTTTCTGCATATGTTTACAATATTTTCCATACTTCAATTTTTAATGATCTATAGGAATATATCAATTATAAAACTGTTTTAAAATGAACATAGTTTTTTAAAATCGACACCTTACACAGATATATAGAAAAATTAACAGATAGATCCGGCATCCTTCCGTCTCGCGAGACGATGGTGCATCACCGTTGGGTTGGGTTGCATTTCCTCGCGTGACTGTGCAGTCCTATCCTTGAGTGACAGTCTTTGCCACAGTTTTTACACACGAGTTCTGTGCTTCCAAATGTTTTGGCCTTTCTCCTAGCTCTTCTGTCTGCAGCCTCCTCCATTCTTCGCTCCTCGGCTACTATGACGCCCTCTTTGACAACTGTGCGCCACGTAGATCGGTCTTCTGCCTTACACTCCCAGTCACTTGTATGTATTTTGGCTGCTTTCATGTCCCTTTGACAGACATCTTTAAATCGCAAGCGTGGGCGACCTGTTCTCCTCTTTCCTGAAGCAAGTTCACCATATAGGAGGTCCTTCGGGATGCGGCCGGGGCTCATTCTTTTGACATGTCCTAGCCACCTCAGGCGTCTTTCACTAAGAATTGAGAACATGCTTTGGGTATTGGCACGCGTTAGTACCTCACTATTAGGCACTTTTTCTTGCCATTTAATACCAAGGATGCGGCGCAAGCATCTCAAATGGAAGCTGTTAAGCTTACGCTCTTGTGATGTATAAGTGGTCCATGTCTCGCTCCCATATAGTAGTGTACTGATGACACAGGCTCGATAGACGCACAGTTTGAATGGATAGATGGATGGATGGATATATATATATATGTATATATAATTATCTACATGGACCAACCAGCCAGACAAGAAATAGCCAGCAAGCTTTCGGATCTCTGACCCCAACGACCAATCAGAATGCAAACAAATAAAAAACATTCAAAAATTCTTTGAATGTAAGTCAATTACTGTGTTCTTTCAGAATAAAAAAAGACATGTATTTCGTAGCGTAATGGTTATAACATTCGCCTAACACGCAGATGTCGCATGTTTTATCCCAGGCTAAGACATTATGTTTATAATTTTTTTAATGTTTGTGTTTGTGGCCGTTCATTTCCCACTATCTTTTTCATCAACTAACAAGCACAAGATGAGTGGGAGTAAGCTTCACGAATGACCTTTGTCAGGTTATTCCAGATCTTACCCACGTACATATTATAACTATACATAATGCAATTTCTTTTTAAAAAGCGACTGCAAGTTTTTTTTTTTCAAGGTTTATTATTTATGAGAGCTGTCAATGGCTCAATGTTTCTCACATGAAACATTAAGTAAAACCATTTCTGAAAAAATGAATAAAGATTGATCCTTCCAGTAACAACTATTTGAATTAAATTCAATTACTTCCTGTGTTCATAAAATTACGGTATTTTTCTAAACACAGAGCACAAACCATTCTCTTCCTTGAAAGTCTTGGTACGTTCTTTTCAATCTTCAGTTTTATTTTTAGCAATCTATGAAATCAATCATTAGTTCACAACTAATGCAAAAACACAAACTCAAACGTTTCACAGTTGCGCACACACAAAAACACTTCTATTATCAACAAAAAAGTAAATGTAAATAGATCAGATAAATCTTAGCTTTTTTTTCATTGTTCCCCTATCCCCACTTAATATAATAAAAGCTTTATGACGTCGCATCACACAATACTTTGCAGCGCGCAACACCGCACGCTCTGTTAAACTCAAATCCAAAATAATTATCATTTTACGGCTATATTTTCAATTAAAAAAAGGAAAAAAAAAGAGTTATCGGTCATAGCGTCTTTACACTGATGGATGCGCCTTAGCGCATTATATAATATAAGAGCTCATTTCCCGTGCAGCACAATAAAATAACTACATTTTGTTTTTGGGTCTCAAAATCCCATGTAAATGTAGTGATCAGTTTAGTCACATCACGAAATTTGTATAGCGATAAATAAAAACCCATTCTCCATAAAAGTCACGATATTTGTATCAGTGACCATAGAAAGTATGATGAATTTAAAAATTACCCATCATTTTTATATTTCTGCTTTAATAACGCATACTTTTCTTTGTATACTCTACCAGAAAAACAAATGTCTTTAACAGTTACAAAACTCTAATGGGCTGGACTTAATTTCTTTTTCAAATGAATCATAAAATAAAAGCAATATCTTTCCATATGATTTTTTTGGTTCTAGGAAAAAGCTCTCCAAAGTCATATCTACATTTTTATAGACTAAGCATACAAGTTAGTTCTAGACAAATAGAACATTTTTTAGCCAGATAATATTTGTGGATATTTAGACTCGGAAAGCGTGTAAAATATCGTTAATTTGTTTTAAAGACACATATTTTTTCTTTGCACATGAATAGTGGCATAAAAACAATGTTCCTTTAAAAAAATAGAGATACATATACGCTCTTTTTTTTGCTATTATTATTATTATTATTATTGCATTGCAGGTTTTTTCTGCTTATAAAATAACTTATTTTTATTGTCTTAATACAAAATATTTTAGTATGTAGGGATCTGATTTTAAAACAGAATGGTTAAAAAAAAAACTTTTTAGAAATGTAAAGTTATAGTTTACAATTTGAAAGAAAAGTGCCATTTAGTAAACCGCACGATACGTCCTTGATATACAAAAAATCAGTCTTGATACGAATTTGTATTATAATATTGATCTAATAATATTAAAATCAGTTCATAGTAAGATTTTTTTGACTTTCTGATGCTAGATACTATGTATAAGTCGTAATACCCATGATATTTCTTTACACTGGATATATTTACAATTTAAAGAACAATACAGTTTTTACACGAAGCGTATGCCATGTAACTGCATTGTGCTAGAAATTTACTAACATGTTTTTAATGGACGTTTCATCAATCGTTACCTCTTAAATACCTGTTCTTAGGATTACATTTTAAATGCGAAAGCCCAATAACACATTCGTTCTATTTCCAGTCTAAGCATGCCATTAGCTAAATGACTAGGATAGTTTTAAAATTTTTGATAAAAATTATGTGAATATTGATATATTTAGAAGATAAATATGGGTTTTATTTGTTTTAAATGAACACTTTGAGTCGCAAGGTTTGGGCTTTAAAATTTACCCTGCTAGTTTAGTTTAAGTTAAGCAAAGAGTATATAACGGTATGCTATTGTGTTTAAGCTATTCAGGATATTTTAGACTCCAGCCCACACCAATGTAAATTGCCTTTCAAAGAGTCAGAAGTTAATAATTCATTATAATTATAACCGTTTCATTTGTTAACTACAATCTTACGCTACTGCACATAATTCCTACATTTATTTCACTTTTTCTAAACAGTACCGAACATTCCTTTTTAAAAAAAAATTCAATATTTTCCTTTTGGGCAGTTTGTGAAACAATCTTTCAAGAAAAAAATCACGTATACTATTTAAGCAAATGAGTTAAATAAATCTTTAACAGCAATTATACTTAAATTGTTTTCTTCAATAATCCCTTGTTTCATGCATCAAATACTATTATGTGTGCATTTTCTATTTGTAAATTTATCTCTAGGGATTTAATGCTGTCATTGCATAAAGTAACTGGTTAATAACAATATTATACCAGCTTGAAATATTAATTGTCCGTTGCAAACAATTGATAATATATTACAATAAAAAATAACACAGTCAAGACTTATATTCAAAGAACTATGAATGGCTTAAATAGATAAATAGTGTTATTCTTTTTAGAGGCGCAACATCCGAAGACATACAATTAACCAAAACACACACACTCAACCAAATACCACTCACCCAACACACACACTCAACCAAATAATTCTCACCCAACACACACAATCAACCAAATACCCCTCACCCAACACACACACTCAACCAAATGCCCCTCACCCAACACACACTCAACCAAATAACCCTCACTCAACACACACACTCAACCAAATACCCCTCACCCAACACACACACTCAACCAAATACCCCTCACCCAACACACACACTCAACCAAATATCCCTCACCCAACACACACACTCAACCAAATACCCCTCAACCAACACACACACTCAACCAAATACCCCTCACCCAACACACACACTCAACTAAATACCCCTCACCCAACACACACACTCAACCAAATATCCGTCACCCAACACACACACTTGGACCAATAGACATTCTACAGTTATTAACCGAAGTACGTACAATGACATCGAATTATTATAGAGATATTACAACTAATTTAAAAAAAAAAAAAAATTTAATGTTGTTATTGTCATCCACGTCAACTTCTTTACTATATATGAATAACCTTCGTTCAGAAAAATGTGACCTATAAAACATGTATGTAAATTTTGATGCCTACGTAAGGTAAAGGGCTGTAATTTTGTTTATTTGATTAAAAGACAGACGTTGAATCTCAAGGTTTTGGCTTAAAATTTAACCTGCTTGTTAAGCTTAAGCTATGCAAAAAGAATATATCAGTGGTAGGGCTGCGGAAATTAACGATTAATTTGTCCAATAATCTGTAAAAAATGTATCAATTAAAATTATTTTAATCGATAAAATTGCGATTAGAATTAAAGAAATTGTTCTTATTTTTTTTTTAAATTTATTAATAAATTATAAGTTGTCATTAATTAATAATAGTGTTTTTTTTTTTTTTTTACATAAAATCGTCTCCATTAAAAAAAAGAGATTTTTATAGAGTAAGCTTTAAAATGAGAAGTTTTTATTAGGAGAATGAAATTTAAAAAAATAAATCATTGTTTTTACATAATTAACAATTAAAATTTAAAATTCATTGACATTAAATTAACTACTTATATTTAAATACATGTCCTAAATTTAGGTTTTTATAAAAAAAAGTTAAATAATAATAATATGGGCATTTTATGAAATTTAGAATTTAATGAAGTCATATATATTTTTTTTTCAGCTTTAATCAAAATTATTCATTTATTATTCGGTAATTTTTCAAAAGTTAACTATTAAATTAAAATTAATCGATAACAGCCCTAATTAGTGGCTAGTGTCGTTGCCACCCAGGGTTCGGGAATACAAATGAAAAGCACCCTTTAAACAGTTCACAGAGTTTCCCGTCTTTGTAAAAATAACAACTCCGCTTATTAGCCCTACTCTTACACTGGTGTATGTAACACTTATATACATTTCTATTTTCTTATTTAAAATCCCTCTGTGTTTAATTTCAATACACATTTTCCTTATTGACAGTTCATAGAGATATCGATTCAAAACACTTAGATGTATTACTTAAGAACCTAAGGTAAAAACATCTTACACCTATCAAATAATTACAATTGTTTTTATGTCAAAGCACTTGTTAAATGTTTCAAATGCGGTATGGATGAGTATCTATAATTTCGTATTAAGTTTTCCTCCGTTCGATTAAATACGTAGATATATAAAACGTATATTAAAATGTAATTTTGACAATTTGTCTGCCTTTACATTATTTTGTCACACACATTTCTTTAGTAATTTAACAGTGACTAAGATAAAATTAGTGCGACATAGATTTTGGTGATTTTCTGATTGAAATATTCCATTTGAAACATAAGAAAAGTTCAATTTTCTTTAAAAATAAATTCACTTCAGTCTTACGCAAGTACATTTATAACAATACATAATGCAATTTCTTTTAAAAAAGCGACTGTAAGTTCTTTTCAATGTTTATTTTCTATTATGGCAATTCATGAGAGCAGTCTAATGCGCAAAGGCTCAATTTTTCTTACAAAAATATCAAATAAAACCATTTCTGCAAAAAAAAGTATTACAGATTGATACTCTCATTAATACTTATTTGAGTCATATTCAATTACTCCTCGTGATTTTTTCTTAAAGCACCCCGCATTGGCAGATACTTGTATTCATAAAATTAACGGACTTTCTCTTAAACCGGGGCATAATTTCAACTATGCATAAACCATCGGCTTCCTACAAAGACTTGGTAAGTTCATTTCCATATTTAATTTCACTTCCAGAAATGTATGAAATCAATCGTAAGTTTACAGCTAATACAAACCCACACTCACATGCACACAAAGACTTTCTCACACAAATACACACACACTAATTACCTCGCACAAATGCGTATGCACACACTCGCATTATCAACAAAAAGTAATAATCAATAACATCAGATAAAGCTTTTTTTAAACTCTTTTTAAATTGTTCCCTTTTCCCAATTTAATATTAAAAAAAAGCTTCATGACGTCACATTATAAATTACTTTTTGGCGCGCAACACCACACGCTCCGTTAATCTCAAAACCATATTTTCAAAATTAAAAAAAAAATCAAGTTACCGGGCATAGTTGCTTCACAAACACTGACGGATGTGCCTTAGCGCATTATATATAACAAATATATAAATATTGACAAACATAAGGATCAATAAATATAATTTGCAATGTATGTTTTTTGTATGTCATGACTGTCTGTCCGTGACACATCTATATTTAGAATCCAGCGCACTAAAAATGATTCTTTTCGAACGTCCACATAAAGTTGTTCAATTTGGAAAAAAATGAATAAAACACAAAAAAAAATAATAAATAAATAAAAAAAAATAAATGAAAGTTTTATTGTAATCTAGCAGACATGTCACACGCTGCATCAAACTCAGTAAAAATGAATACATTTAAAGAAACCAAAAAATGATATAAAATATTATGTCAGAAACCTATGAAGCAATGCTTCAGTTTAGGGTTTTTTAAATACTCTACGAGAGTGCATACATGTGTAAAAAAAAAATATTTAAAATTCTAAATCCCCGCCCCACACACAATAGTTTTTGTTTTTATTGTCATTTACATGTAATATTTTTAAGCGTCTGAGGCTAATTTTCAAATTAAAAAACCTGTCGATAATAAAAATGTTTAATTAGATTCTCAAAACGGGTATATTAAATTGAATATTCGATTAACTGTTGAAACTATAATATTGACTTTTATTTTTGTCCTGTGATATGTTTACTACAAAGGT
Organism: Radix auricularia; assembly: GCA_002072015.1. Classification (NCBI taxonomy): domain Eukaryota; kingdom Metazoa; phylum Mollusca; class Gastropoda; family Lymnaeidae; genus Radix; species Radix auricularia. Next base: position 285,798 of record MUZC01004797.1, on the reverse strand, counting down.
TTAATGACAAATAAATAGTTTTTAATATTCATATTTGTAAATAGTTACTTTTTTGTTTCAAGTGCCCTATAGCATTTTCAAATGGGCTATCAAGTTTTTGTATACAAATTTTTGTTAAGATCCCTTCATATACAAAGTAGCTATTGAATACTTTTTTTAATAGCTCATATTAGCAAAAAAATATAAATTATTCAGTAAACAATGTAAAGTTGAAAACACCTTTACATTTTGAATCAACACAATGTAGGATCTAGAATCTATTTGATTATTATTTGTCGAGATCATTAATAATCGAATGGGGAATAAAAACTTACACATTTTAGAAAAGAAAATGTATTTTGTGCTCCCGGCCATGACGGAATGATTTGT
>MUZC01004797.1:268909-282355 GCA_002072015.1 Radix auricularia | reverse complement strand
ATAGATAGATAGATAGATAGATAGATAGATAGATAGATAGATAGATAGATAGATAGATAGATAGATAGATAGATAGATAGATAGATAGATAGATAGATTGATTGACATATATATAAATATATAGATAGAAAGAGAGACAGACAGATAGATAGATAGATAGATAGATAGATAGATAGATAGATAGATAGATAGATAGATAGATAGATAGATAGATAGAAAGATAGATAGAAAGATAGATAGAAAGACATAACAGATAAATATATAGATAGACATATGGACTGAGAGAAAGATAGACAGACTGACAGACAGACAGACAGATTTATAGATATATTGATAGATATATAGATAGATGGATAGATAGATAGATAGATATATAGGTAGATAGATAGACATATAGATAGATAGATAGATAGATAGATAGATAGATAGATAGATAGATAGATAGATAGATAGATATATAGATAGACATATAGATAAGTATATAGATAGAGAGACTGGACGACAGATAGACAGAGTGACAGACAGACGGACAGACAGACAGATATATATAGATAGATTGATAGATAGATATATAGATAGATATATAGATATATATATAGATAGATAGATAGATAGATAGATAGATAGTAGATAGATAGATAGATAGATAGATATATATTAATATATATATAGATAGATAGATAGATCGATATATAGATATATAGATATATAGATAGATTGATTGATATACATACATACAGACAGACAGACAGACTGACAGACTGACAGACAGACAGATAGACAGAAAGATAGATAGATAGATAGATAGATAGATAGATAGATAGATAGATAGATAGATAGATAGATAGATAGATAGATAGATAGATAGATAGATGATGGATGGATGGATGGATGGGATGGATGGATGGATGGATGGATGGATGGATGGATGGATGGATGGATGGATGGATGGATGGATGGATGGATGGATGGATGGATGGAATTGATGGATGGATCGAAATTAAAAGAAAAATTCAATGTTGATACTTACGATATAAGGAGATGCATTCATCTTTTTTGCTGCCATTCGTCGTCAAATTTGTTTCTTCTATTCCAAAGGACAGCCTACTATTGGTTGTATCCATTGAAATATTTTTTATAATAAGTGTAAGGATTAAATAGTCATTTCGGTTTTTAGATATAGTTATAGAATAGTTATTAGCATTTTTGATAATGTTAGTGTAGTTTGGGCATCTAGCTAAAACTCCCTGATAAGAGTCCACCCTTGGGACGCCATTGTGACAATCTGAAGTTATATTAAATTCCATGATATGACCACTTCCAATTTCAGCAGGACTACATGACTGAACTTTAGATTGCACCACTAAAGTAAAAGAAAGTACAAATGATTTAAAATTAAATATATAATTAATTATAATTTGACTTAGGATCTGCATTCTTTCAATTAAATTGATATAGTTTTGTTTAATATATAAAACATTTTGTTATTTATGAACTTTTTAAATTTTATTTAGTGTGCCATTTAAAATATATTTATCATTAAAATGTTTATATATACTTCCTTTAAAAATTCCTGAATCAAATAAACTTACCTTTTTGTACAGTAACAATAAACAATGTTGTTATAAGAACTCCTAAACATTTGTAAACACTTAAATTCATTGTTACAAATATAAACTGAATCATCGGGTTACTTTCATCAATGTAAACATCTGGAGAAAATAAAAAGTTACTTTCTACATATATACATATTTACAATTTATTATATATATATATAAGACGCACTTTTTGTCTGTCTATTTGTCTGTTCCCTAATAACTCAAGATCCAGACAACCAAGTAAAGTGAAATTTGGTAAACGTACACACAATTATATGGTGAAGGTTATTTAATAGCTTTCGTTCCATAAATTTACACTCATGAGCGCGGGGGGCCCAAAAACGTTTTTCTCCCCTTATTTGAGGTATATAAGCAATGCTAATTACAACTTCTTTTCTGACTCATGCCATTCCTATATTATTGAACTTTTGTCGGTCTACTCACCAAGTAGTCAGTTAAGCTCTTCGGCAATCACACGCATTCTCTGTGTTCCTAAGACAATAGCTCAAACATTTGGCGAAAGGTCATTCTCTTTTTGTGCAGCCAAACACTGGAATTCTCTTCCATTACACATCCGTAGTATTTTAACTGCTAACTTCTTAATACTGCGCGTAAAAAGCACTCTTTTCAAATTTTGTTTTGAAAATTAATGAGTCAACATTTCTTTTAATGATTAACGTTGCTGATTTATAACAAATTGTCATTTATTGCGTATGATATGAACGTTTATTTAATTAATATATGTATTGTTATCTCCATGTAAAGCGCTGTAAGCCCAGTTTCTAGCTGTGATACAGCGTTTTATAAATTATCATTTTATTATTATTATTATTTTAATTAAATCAAACAATTTTCCCAATTCCCGAGAAGGCAGAAGCATGAAATTTTAGGAAACTGTTGAGTACACTTACACAATGGTATCAGGCTCAAATATATTTATATTATCTCTTTCTTGCGGCTAGAGCACTAATGTAGTTTTTTTTTCCTAATATGATCCATGTAATAAAAAAACTGAAAATCACTAATACTCCTATTTCACGGATAGAAGCATGAAACCTTGGCAAGTTGTCAAATACGCTAGCCCGAGGATAATTGGGCTAAAAATTATTTTCAAATTTCAACTCATGGGGGGGGGGCGGGGGACAAAATGTACTTTTTAAAAAAATAAGCTATGTTAACAAAATCTAGACAAAAAATCACGCAAAAGTTAGTACACGTACACAACATTACAAAGTAAAGGTTCATAGAAAGGTGTCTGTTCCCCGCTATGTGGGGCCGGGGGCCCAAAAACTTCTTTTACTTAGATAGGCTATAAATAAATTGAAAATTACTAATTCTCCTATACCCCTATTAGGCAGAAGCATTAAATTTTAGGAATTACTTAAGTACACGCCTGCATTGGTAACAGGTGAAAATATATTTAAATGATATCTTTCTGAGTCAAGGGGAGCCTAAATACAGTAGTACCTTGCGATACGATAGGTTCACGATACGATGTGTTCAAGATACGAAGTGGAATATCGCAAATATTCGTGCTCGCGAAACGATACGTTTTTCGCGAAACCATCCAAAAATCTCTTACCGCTTGAAATTGTTTCGAATTTGGCGCGCTACGGGCAAACCTCAAGCGTATCTACGCAAGCTGTTCTGCTATTGGTCAACGTGACGTAATTTTCCTTTCTCTATAAATCCTCTTCTACTATTGGTCGTCATCACGACAGCGTAGGATACCGAGTCCACACAAAGCGTCGATGTGATATCGTTCTCTTCGTACAGTTGATACGATTTTCTTGTGATTGTGTGATCGTAATATTATTTTGTGAAAAAACTTTATTCGCCATGGGTCTTAAATGTGCTTCTGGTGCTGGTGGTGATAAGGGGAAAAGAAAGTCATCGATAACCATGGAAGGGAAGTTGGAAATTTTAAAAAATACGAAAAAGGAAAATGCATAATGGCTATTGCTAATGAATATGGACGAAACCAATCGACGATTAGTACCATTATAAAAAATAAATAAGACATTAAAGCCAGCAAGTCTGCAAAGGGCGTTACCACATTCTCATACAATAGAACTCCCCTTAATGACGAGATGGAGACTCTTCCTATTATTTGGATAAAAGAGAAAGAAAAACGTTCAAAGCATCTTATGGGTGGTTTTAACAATTCAAGAAGAGATCGGGGATACATAACGTGGTCAGGCATGGGGAAGCTGCCAGCGCAGATGAAAAAGCAGTGCAAGAATTTATAGAGGCCTTCAAAAAGTTAATCCTCGATGAAGGCTTCTTCCCCCAACAAGTCTGCAACTGTGATGAAATGTGGCTTTTCTTGAAGAAAATGCCCCATCGTACATACATCACACAAAAAGAAAAAACTTCCTGGACACAAACCCATGAAGGATATGCTTACTCTTGCCCTACGTGCGAATGCCAGTGGGGATTTAAAAATAAAAACCCTACAGGTAAACAACTCAGAAAATCCTCGTACCTTTAAGGCACACTGTGTGTCGAAGGAAAAGCTAGCCGTCTTTTGGAGGTCCAACGCCAAAGCCTGGGTCACGAGGCTTTTTTGTTGTTGAGTGGGTTAATTGCTTGTTCGGACCTGCAGTGAACAAATATTTAGAGGAGAATGGTCTTCCTCTAAAATGCCTCCTTGTGGTTGACAATGCCCCTGCTCATCCTCCTGGCCTTGAAGAACAGATACATTCCGACTTCGACTTCATCAAAGTGCTCTATCTGCCGTCGAAAACCACCTCCACCCTCCAGCATATGGACCAGCAAGTCATTGCTAATTTTAAGAAGCTTTACACGAAGCACCTTTTCAAACGATGCTTTGAAGTGAGTTTTGGAAGAGTCACTACGACATTGTCCATTGCTTAAAAATCATAGAAAAGGCATGGGGCTAGGTCTCAAGGCGCACCTTGAACTCAGCATGGAGGAAACGAGACTTTTAGGGTTTCGAAATCCATACTAAAGAAGAAACTGTGGATGATCCTGCTCCCTTGGAGGAGATTATTTCTCTGACAAAGTCTTTGGGGCTTGGTTTTGCTGAGGCTGATATTGACAAACTACTCGACGAGCACAAGGAGGAGTTTAACACTGACGACTTGAAGACATTGGATGCGACGAAAATCAGCGATCTTCAAGAGGAGCATCATTCGAGTGATGAGGATGAGTTGACACTGACATCTACGGAAATACGGGAAGCCATCGGTTGGTTTCAAAAGTTAAACAGTTTTATTGAAAAAAGCACCCAGAAAAAATGCGTACAGCTCGTGCAATTGACAATGTGAATGCTACATGTATGAGTCATTTTCGAAACATTTTGAGGAGTCGTCAGAAACAGGCTTCTTTAGATAGATATTTTTTGAAGAGAAGTGCCCCAGAAAGTAAAGAAGTGAGTGTTTCTAGTAAGAAAACTAGAAAGGAAAGTGAATACGATGATGTATCACCTCAAATTTAAGTTGAGTTAGTTATAAAAAAGAAAAGCAAAAAACAATTACAAAAGATAAACATTATTTTTTAAAAAATCATTTTAAGTTTTCATTACTGTGTCTATAATTTTCCATAAAAAAAAGAATTTTAAAAGAAATTAAATTAAATTTTAAGTTTTCAATAATGTGTCTCAGTTTTATAAACGCTGTGCGCAATTTATCAATATCGTAATAAAAATAATTAACCCTTACTGTGCGTACATACGTACGTATCATCAGCTGTGTGCGTGGGGGCTGTTACAACCACAACCAACCAATTCTCACGTAGCTATCTACCACCACTCCTCACCATCCTCACTGAGCTCTGCTCCGTCGCCTCGCTCACCCTCGCTGACTGTACAGTACTTTACTGTAAGTGAAATTAATTTTTCTTTTTCTTTTTTTAAAATTTATTTATAAGGGTTTTTTTTAATACATTTGGTATAAATGTTTCTTGTGTGTATGTGGTACTTAATATACTATTTTGTGACTAATTATTATTACGTATAGACTATTTCTGTGTTTATGTATGGGGCGTTGCACGAATTAATTAAATTACATAAGATTTCATTGTTCATTATGCGATTTTTTCACGATACGTTCCCGGTCCTTTGAACTTGAACTTGAACTATCCCTTAACCCGACGCTGGGTCGTTGGGGCACCATTTTGAGCTGCGCACTAACTCATGCCAAGTGTCACGGTTCTGAGCTGCCTTCTGGGAATCGCTAAATGAAAGGCCGGTCCACTCTTTGATGTTATCCTCCCAACTCTTCCTTGGCCTGCCTCTTTTCCTTCTTCCCTGGACTGTGCCTTGCAATATCGTCTTTGAGAGACCTCCAGATCTTGACACGTGTCCGTACCATCGTAGTTTCCTCTTTTTAATTGAGGTGAGAAGGTCCTCGTAAGGGCCAATGACAGCACTTATTTTGTCGTGGACCGCTTCGTTCGTGATGTGCGCCGTGTAGGAGATGTTTAATACCTTTCGAAAACATCTCATCTCAAGCGCACTAATTCTTTTCTGGAGGTCTGCGGTGAGCGTCCAAGCCTCACAACCATAGAGGAAGACTGACATCGCCAGAGAGCGCATTAGTCGAATCTTTGATCTCAGGGAGAGCTTCTTGCTTTGCCAGATGTTTTTCAGTTTGCTTAGTGCTGCAGTTGTTTGGGCCGTTCTGGCAAAAATTTCTGGTTTTGAGCCTTCGTCGGATATTACAGCCCCTAGATATTTGAAGGTAGGAACCTCCTCGAGTTTTTGACCGTTTATCCGTATTTCACTTGTGAAATTCTTATTTGCCATGACCTTGGTCTTTTCTGCATTAATTTCCATGCCATAGGCCTTCGACGTCTTCTCTAGCTTTGCAAGGAATTCTTTTAGTTCGTCCTCGCTGCCAGCTAGGCCGTCTATGTCATCGGCGAAGCGTAAGTTAGTTATGATCCTTCCTCCGATGCTGACCGTTCCGACATGGTCTTCGAGCACATCAGTCATAATTCTTTCTAGGAAGAGGTTGAAGAGGATGGGGGAGAGTAAACACCCTTGTCTAACACCAACAGTGGTCTTGAACCAATCTCCCAGCTTGCTGTTGTAGAGTACTGCGCTGGATGCTCTGTTGTATAGGTCATTGATCACAGTAATGAGGTTGGCGTTAATATTGTACTTGTGCATGGTTGCCCACAGTGCTGCATGCCACACTCTGTCAAACGCCTTTTTGAAGTCTATGAAGACATGAAAGAGGTCCCTCTGGTGTTGCAGATGTTTTTCACAGAGCACTCGCAAGTTGAAGATCTGCTCTGTTGTGCTCCTTCCTGCTCTGAAGCCTGCTTGTTCTTCTGCAATGATCTGCTCTGCTTGTGGTTTTAGTCTGTTTAGTATTACCATGAGCATGACTTTGCTGGGGTGACTGATCAGGCTAATTGTGCGGTAGTTCTGACACAATTGTAGATTACCCTTCTTTGGGAGCGTTATAACCAGCGATTGAGTCCAGGGTGTTGGCCATTCTCCTGTCTGCCAGATCTTGTTGCACATGCTAGTTAGAATGTTTATTACTGGGTCACCTCCTGCTTGAATCAGTTCACCTGGGATGTTGTCTGCTCCAGCCGATTTCCCCTTTTTCAGCTTTCGCACAGCAAGCTCCACCTCATCACGGAGAATGTAATGCATGTCCATGTTAGATGACGTTGGGCAATTGAGCACTGATTCGTCGCCCTTTGAGTCTTCATTGTATAGCTCAGAACAGTATTCGGTCCATCTTTTTATTATTTCTTGTTCTTCTGTAATACATTTCTCAGATTTATCTTGAATTGTTGAGATGCGACCTTGCTTGGTGGATGTCAGATCTTTGACAATCTTGTAAGCCTTTTTTGAGTTGTTTCTCTGTAGATTATCATCGATGTCTGAGCATTGTTGTTCTATCCAGTTTGTTTTTGCTTTATTCATTTCTTTCCTGATCTTTTTGTTGATTGTTCTGTATTTGATTGCTCCTTCTGCAGTATTCTTTACGTTCTTAAGTTTTCTTCTTTCATCGCACATCTCTAGGATATAAGTGGAGACCCATGGTTTTTTTATGGCATGTTTTTTGCCAAGTATATCTTTTGCTGTCTCAATTATTGTGGTATTGAAGGTATCAGTGATTAGATCTATGTCCATATCCTTTTCCGATTCACAAAGTGTGGTCAGTGGAGCAAATTTCCCTCCAATTTTTGCCCTGAACGCCTCTGCGATTACCGGATCTTTCAATTTTTCAAGGTCGAAGCGTAATCGTGTATTGCTTTGTTTTGCTATCCTTTTCAGGTGTAGATGGAAAGTCATCAGCACCAGGTTATGGTCGCTGCCGATATCCGCTCCAGGGAAGCTTCTAGTATTAGCTGCTTTAATGCATGATTTAAATCGTCTTTTGACCAGTATGTAGTCTATTTGGTTACTATGTTCCCCGCCTGGGCTGTGCCAAGTCCATATTCTGGATTTTTTATGGTGACCAATTGTGTTAGCTAGAAGGAGGTTGTTGTATCGTGCAAATTCGAGGAGTCGAAGCCCTCTATCGTTGGTCAGGTCATTGCAAGAGTGTCCGCAAGTATCTGCCCAGTTGGTACATACATCNTAATGATCAAATAGATACAATATTACTAGACTTCTCAAAAGCATTCGACAAAGTTCACCACCTTAGTTTACTCAAAAAACTTAAATACTTTGGAATCTCAGGTCCCTTACATCACTGGATCCAAGATTTCCTATTGGGTAGGGAGCAAACTGTAATAATTAATGGTTCTAAATCTACACCAATAAAGGTTAACTCAGGAGTTCCACAAGGAACTGTCCTAGGTCCCTTACTATTTTTAATTTATATAAATGACTTACCCAACAATATCTCAACAGGAACTAAAGTTAGGTTATTTGCTGATGATTGTATAATCTATAGAACAATCAAGTCAGAACAAGATAGCAAAATTTTACAAAAAGACTTAGATGAATTAATAAAATGGGAAACTAACTGGAGTATGTCCTTCCACCCAGAAAAATGTCAACTGCTAAGAGTAACAAAGAAAAAGAAACAAATAAATTCAAAATATTTCATTCATGGAAAAGAACTAACCCAAACTAAAGATGCGAAATACTTAGGAGTCATAATAAATGAGAAACTATCTTGGAATCCCCATGTCAATGAAGTTATTAAAAAATCAAACAAAACCTTAGGCTTTATAAAAAGAAACTTTTACAAATGTAACAAAGATATAAAACTAAAATGCTACCTCACCCTGGTGAGACCTATACTAGAATATGCATCTTCTGTATGGGACCCATCCACCAAAGAAAATATTGATAAGTTAGAACAAATCCAAAAAAGAGCTGCCAGATTCATTACTGGAGAATATTCAAAACTGACAAGAGTAACACCGTTAGTTAAATCATTAAACCTTGAAACACTAGAGGATAGAAGAACCAAGAGTAAATTAGTAATTATACATAAGGCAATTAATTCTAATTTAGAAATAAAACACAAAGATAACCTAATACAACCCTCAAATAGGCATAAAGTTAAAAACACCTTCCTTATTCCATATGCAAGAACAAACACATACAAGTTTTCTTTCTTTCCGTCCGGTATTCGGGCGTGGCCTGAAGAAACCAGGAAAGCCTCCACTTTATCATCTTTTAAAACTCTAGTAAGAATACAGGACTAAACACAAACCATAGAAATACGTAGGACGCAATAATCTTCTGTACAGAAGGAGCGTCTGTAACATATCAGATAAGATAAGATAAGATAAATAAAAAATAAATATATTAAATTTTCTTCTCATGTGGGGTCGGGGGCAAAAACTATTTAAAAAAAATCTTATACGGCTTTATCAAAAATCACTAATTTTCCTATTTCCGATTAGGTAGAAGCATGCCATTTTTTGAAGTTAAGTACACTTCTGCGATGGGGACAGGGTGAAAAGTATTTGAATTATCACTTACTAGCAGCCGCGGGGCAAAATGTAGTTGTTTTTATACTAATACTAGCGATTTCCCCGCGCGCTTCTGCGGGAATTTGGAAAATTAGTGATGAGTGAGTGAGTGCATAAAAAAAAACTATATTTGTGCCCCAAGCGCCCAGCAAGGAATAATTTAAATATTATTTCACCTGCTGCCATAACGGAAGTGTATTTAATTAACCCTCAAAGTTACATGAGTTTAACTATATGGGAAATAGGAAAAATACTGCCTTTCAATTTGTAAACAGCACATATTAGGAAAAAACACGTTTTTATGGCCCCAGCCACAATAAGTGTGCATTTTAAAATATATTACACCACTTTTCGTCGTGAGAGGGCGCCCAACAACTTCCAAAAGTTTTATGCTGCTACCTAAATTGGATTGGGATAGTTAGTGATTTTTACTTTTTATATAGTTATATTGGGGAAAAAAAAAGAAAACATTTGCCCCCCCCCCTCCCACCAGCCCCCAGTAAGGGATATTTCAAATAATTATTCGCCTGCTACCATCGTGGAAGTGTATTTAACAAACCCCACATTATCATGCGTTTGCCTATTCGGGAAATAAGAGAATTAGTGATTTTCAATTTTTATAAAGCACATGTAAGCACATTTCCGGCGCCGGCCCTCATTAGTGTGCATTTTAAAATTATTTTGCGCCAATATTCGTCGTGAGAGGATAACCAACATTTTCCAAAAGTNTTGCAAAAGACCATATTTAAAGTCCCACTCATTGGGGGCCGTGTTCCCAATGTATTTTTTTCTTATATTAAAAAAAAACATCCATCGCTAATTCTCAAATTTACCGTGTAGGTAAAATCATGAACCTATTGGAAGTTCTTGATACCACTTTCTAAACAATAATGGCGATCGTTGCATAAATTCACACTCCTGGGGGCCGAGGACCAGACATATTTTTTTGTTTGTTATTTGTGGTATATAAAAGTGAAAATAACTAATTCTTCTATTTTCCGAGTGGGCAGAAGCATGGAATTTTCGGAAACTCTTTAGTATATTTCGCAATGGTAACCGGCGAAAGTATATTTAAAGTATTTCTTTCTGGGGTGTAGGGGCCAAAATTTAGTTTTTTTTCTTATATGAGCTGTATTAAAATTGAAAATCACTATTCCTATTTACCATGAAGGTGGATAAATGAAACTTTGGAAAGTTGTAAAGTACACCCCCCCTCCCACCAGCCCCCAGTAAGGGATATTTCAAATAATTATTCGCCTGCTACCATCGTGGAAGTGTATTTAACAAACCCCACATTATCATGCGTTTGCCTATTCGGGAAATAAGAGAATTAGTGATTTTCAATTTTTATAAAGCACATGTAAGCACATTTCCGGCGCCGGCCCTCATTAGTGTGCATTTTAAAATTATTTTGCGCCAATATTCGTCGTGAGAGGATAACCAACATTTTCCAAAAGTTTAATGTTTTTACCTAAACGATGAATTGTGGAATTTGTGCTGAGTCGGTTTTTAATATAAGAAAAACTTATATTTTGGCCCCCGGCCCCCTTTGAGTGGGAATTTACAATTCCCTTTCGCCAACCTTCATCGGGAGATTGTACTCAACATCTTCCCAATGTTTCAAGCCTCAACCTACACGGGGAAAGGGAAATTTATTTATGTTCAATTTTTATATAGCTTATATTAGGAATAAAAATACATTTGTCCCCCCCCTCTGGCCCCTATTAAGCGATAATTTAAATATATTTGCACTTGCTACCATCGTGAAAGTGTAATTATCAATTTCAACAACGTTTTATAAGTCTACCTACACGAGAAATAAAACAATTATTGATTTTTTAATTTTTATAAATCTCATGTAAGAAGACAAACGTTTTTTTTAGGGCCCCGCCCCCATAAGTATATATTTCAAAAAAAATTTTTACATCAAAATTCGTCCTGAGAGGTTACCCAAAATTCCATGCTCCTACCTACAAGGAACATTGAAGAATTAGTGATAAGTCGTTTTTTTTATTTTGGCCCCCGATTACCAATTAGTAGGAATTCTAACAATCCCATTTTGCATATTATCGTCGGTAGCTTGTACTCGAAAAATTTCAAAGTTTTATGCTTCTTCTACCTATATGGGAAATAGAGCATTAGTGATTTTCAATTTTCATATAGCTCATAAAAGGAAAAAAAAATGTTTTTTGGGGCCCCGGCCCCAATTATTTGGAAATTTATCATTCTCTTTTGCCAATCATCATTGGAAGCATGAACTTAAAAAAATTTACAAAGTTTAATGCTTCTAACTATACGGGACATTTTGTTTTGCAATTTGTAAATAGCTAATATTAGGGGAAAAACTTTTTGGGGGCCCCATTTTTTGGGCCCCCTTAACACTATGAGTGGGAATTTAACGTTCTCTTTTGACAATTATCATCGTGAGATTGTACCAAACAACTTCCTAAAGTTTCATGCTTTCCACCTATATGGAGATTGGGAGAATAAGTGATTTTCAGTTTTTAAATTTTAGCCCCCAGCCCCCCAGTAAAAAATATTTTAAAAAATAGTTCACATGCTAGCATTGTGAGCGTGTATTTATAAACTCTCGTACGTTTAATGGGTCTACCTATTCGTGAAATCGGAGAATGGGTGATTTTCAATTTATATATAGCTCATATAATGAAAAAAATGGTATTCGTGGCCCCAGTCCCCATGAGTGGGAAATTTAAAATTCTCTTTTGCCAATTATGATCGGAAGAATGTACTCGCAATTTTCTAAAGTTTCATGCTTCTACCTACACGGGAAATGGAAGAATTATTTATTTTTAATTAGTATATATTTTTAATTAGAATAATTTTAAAATAAGGAAAAAAAAACAATTTTGGTTCGCGGCCCCCATGAGTGTGAATTTCGAAAAAATAAAATTCGCCAATTTTCGTTGTAAGAGGGTACCCAAAAATTTCCAAAACTTTCAACCCATACGGGAAGTGGAAGAATTAGAGATGTAGGTTAAAAAAGGTTTTTGGCCCCCCGGCCTCACATGAGTGTGATGTAAGAAATAATCTTTTACGCCAATTTTCGTATCAGAGTGTACCCAAAAACCTCATTAAAGTTTCCTCCTACACAGGAAATTGGACAATTATTAATTTTCAATTATATAAGGATAAAAACATTTTGGGGGCCCCGGCCCCCATGAGTGTGAATTTCAAAATTCTTTTTTCCCAAATTATCGTCGTAAGAGGGTACCAAACAACTTCCCAAAGTTTCATGCTTCTACCTACACGGGACTTTGGAGATTTAGTGATGAATCAGTCAGTCAGTCAGTCTGTCAGGAGGGTTTTCCCTTTTATTAGTATTGATACGCTATATAAATACTGAAAATCACTCAAATCTATTAGTTCCTGTGTAGGTAGAAGAATGAAACTTTGGGAAGTTGTTACGTACACTCTCCCAACGCTTATTTGCAAAAGACCATATTTAAAGTCCCACTCATTGGGGGCCGTGTTCCCAATGTATTTTTTTCTTATATTAAAAAAAAACATCCATCGCTAATTCTCAAATTTACCGTGTAGGTAAAATCATGAACCTATTGGAAGTTCTTGATACCACTTTCTAAACAATAATGGCGATCGTTGCATAAATTCACACTCCTGGGGGCCGAGGACCAGACATATTTTTTTGTTTGTTATTTGTGGTATATAAAAGTGAAAATAACTAATTCTTCTATTTTCCGAGTGGGCAGAAGCATGGAATTTTCGGAAACTCTTTAGTATATTTCGCAATGGTAACCGGCGAAAGTATATTTAAAGTATTTCTTTCTGGGGTGTAGGGGCCAAAATTTAGTTTTTTTTCTTATATGAGCTGTATTAAAATTGAAAATCACTATTCCTATTTACCATGAAGGTGGATAAATGAAACTTTGGAAAGTTGTAAAGTACACCCCCC
>MUZC01004797.1:242315-268707 GCA_002072015.1 Radix auricularia | reverse complement strand
TTTCAACTAAACTAACTGCTGTAGACTGTCGTACATCTCTTGCGTTACGCGTTACGTTACAGAACCACTTGAACTTGAACTTGAACTATCCCTTAACCCGACGCTGGGTCGTTGGGGCACCATTTTGAGCTGCGCACTAACTCATGCCAAGTGTCACGGTTCTGAGCTGCCTTCTGGGAATCGCTAAATGAAAGGCCGGTCCACTCTTTGATGTTATCCTCCCAACTCTTCCTTGGCCTGCCTCTTTTCCTTCTTCCCTGGACTGTGCCTTGCAATATCGTCTTTGAGAGACCTCCAGATCTTGACACGTGTCCGTACCATCGTAGTTTCCTCTTTTTAATTGAGGTGAGAAGGTCCTCGTAAGGGCCAATGACAGCACTTATTTTGTCGTGGACCGCTTCGTTCGTGATGTGCGCCGTGTAGGAGATGTTTAATACCTTTCGAAAACATCTCATCTCAAGCGCACTAATTCTTTTCTGGAGGTCTGCGGTGAGCGTCCAAGCCTCACAACCATAGAGGAAGACTGACATCGCCAGAGAGCGCATTAGACGAATCTTTGATCTCAGGGAGAGCTTCTTGCTTTGCCAGATGTTTTTCAGTTTGCTTAGTGCTGCAGTTGTTTGGGCCGTTCTGGCAAGAATTTCTGGTTTTGAGCCTTCGTCGGAAGGCTATTATATATATTAATTAAAAACCAACTGATCTCTATTTCTTTAATTTACAGTGTACGTAAAGACATTAAATTTTTGATGTAATTTGGCACGCTCTCGCGACTAAAATGGAGAAAATTCTTACTCAGGGTGGGATCGGGTGCCAAAATGTAATTTTTTTCTTAGATGAGCTGTATTTACTAAATCAGGCAGCAAAATAACGTGAAATTAGTACACGTACACAAATTTAAATAGGGAAAGTTCTTAAACAGGTTTCTTAAAAAACTTTTCGCTTAAGTGTGGCCTTGGGCCAAATTTTGATTTCTCCTTATATGGGCAATATAAAAATTGAAAATCACTTATTCTCATATTTTCCGTGTAGGCGGAAGCAGGAAGTTTTAGGAAAATGTTGAGTTCACGTCCCCAATGGTAACAGAAGAGAAAATATTAAAATTATCTCTCCATGGGGGACCGAGGCCTAAATGTAGCTTTGTTCTTTATATGAGCGATATAAAATCTGAAAATCACTAGTTCTCCAATGTAGATAAAAGCATAAAATTTCGAAAGTTGAGGAATACACATTCGCAATGGCAAGAGGATTACATAAAAATCACTCACCTGGGGACAGGGGCCCAAATGTATTTCTTATTATATAAAAACAGACTCTTCTTATGTTCACTAATTTTCCGTTATGGTAGGAGCATACATTTTTGGGAAGTTGTTGAGGAGAAACTTAAGACGATAATTAACGAAGATTAATTTTAAAACGCCTGCTCAAGTTCTGCCGTGGGCCAAAAGTTTTTTTTTTCCGTACATAGGCTTTAAAAAATTTACAATCACTAATTCTCCTATTTCCAAGGAGGTAGAAGCATGACATTTTCGTAAAGTGTTGAGTACACTTTCCTAATAAACAAGCCTTTTTCAAAGTTTACACTTTAAAAATGTTTTATTTAAATGTAGAAATTTTGTTCGTAAAAAAAGCAAAAAAATATTATTTATTATTCATAAATCGGTAAAGTTACTCAAGAATGTATCTTAATTTTAATCAGTGTTTTATCCATTAAAATAGTTTTAATCAATAATTTTTTATTGATTAATTGAGATATAAGTATAAGTATATTTTTCGACTGTATAGAAACATTACACTTTGGCAAGTTGTTAAGTACACTCTCTGGGCGATATTTTGCGAAAAGGAATTTTAAAATCCCACTCATGGGTGCCGGGGCCTAAAAGTAGTATTTTTCTAATATGAAAAATATGAAAAACTAATTAATCCTTTATTCTCCAATTTTCAGTGCAGGGCCAAAATGAGTTTTCCCAAATATAAAAACGGACACATTTACCAATTGTCCGGGTAGATAGAGGCATAAAACTTTTTTGAAGTTATTTAGGAGGCTCTTACGACGATAATTATTGAATTTTAATTTTAAAAACACCTGCTCTTGTGGAGACGTGGGCCAAAAAACGTTTTAAAAAATCTTAAATGGGGTTAATAAAAATTAAAATTTACTAATTCTCCTGATTCCGAGCATGTAGAAGCATGACATTTTTAGAAGTTGTTGAGTAAACTTATGCAATGGTAAGAGACGTATTATATTTAAGTTACCACTTACTAGAAGCCCCAAATGTGTTTTTTAAAAGAAGCGAACTTCAGTTATTAAAATAGCTGAAAATCATCTTTTCTACTTTTCCCATTTATATAGAAAAAGGAAAATTCAGAAAGCTGTTCAGAACACTACCCTGATGAAGCTGGCGGGACAGTCTTTTCGGATTTCTGATATAGACTTGCAGACTCAGTGCTTTTCTAATAAGCAGTTGTATGTGGCCTGTTCCAGAGTTATTTCCCCTTTCTTAATTTTGTAAAGTAATTCTATTATGAACCATTTTTTACAGACAAAGTCTCAATTCACAACTTTTATTACAAGGCACGCCACATAAGGCTCAAATATGCTTTAAAAAAAAATATTTTAAAAAATATTACAATGCCAATTACATTTCTTTAAAATTGATTTTTTTAAAAAATGAATCAGGACTTGTAATTAACATATTACAAGTCATATTTTAACTTATTGTTTAGTAAAAAAAAATCAGTATGAATTTTTAAAACGTAGTTAGCAATGAAAATAAGATAAATACGCATTGAAATTAGGCACCTAAATGGAAATTTCAAATTAATTTTCAAAATGTAAAAACAATACATCACTATAGAAATTGTTTTATGATTAACAAAAATATAAAGTTTATCTTTTTATAAGGGCTATTATTGATTAAGAAAATGTAATCGTTAACATTTTTAAAATTACAGAATAATTAATGGATGACTTTGTTACAGCTGAATCTTAAGATGCATGATGTCAATACTGAAAATGTCAAAGGAGGTAATTAAAAAAAAGGCAAATGTTTATTTTTAAAATTCAGTTATTTTTAAAACGTAGTTAGCAACAAAAAAAAATAAATAAATAAATAAAATAAATAAATAACGTACTAAAGTTTAGGAACTTGGATGAAAATTTTGAATTAATTATAAAATATAAAATTAAGTAAAGGCTATATAGAAATTGTTTGATGATTAACAAAAACATAAAAATCATCTTTTTATCCGAAGTGGCTCAAAAGTTATGACTTTTTTCTACTTTTTGTTTACAAATGCCTTTTGTCACTATGTTGTTTTCTTCCTCATTATGTGCCTTTTTATGGCATTGTTAATTATTTTTTAAATATGTTTTTTTTTTATATATCATTGTGCGTATAAAACAGGTAACTTTAAAGTTGACACTTTCAAAATACTGTCTTTAAATTGAGCAATTTTTACGTCAAAAACAAAAGCTACTATTGATTATTAAAATTTAATTATTTATTAATTACCACAGCCCCACCCCCCACCCGAAAAAAATATTTAAATAAAAAATAAAAACCATCTCTTTAATTTTAATCGCTATATTATCAATTAAATTTATTTTAATCGATAAAATTTATCGATTAGTCAAAAATATAATCGGTAATTTCAGCATCCCTACTTTTTGTGCCAAGTGGTTCAAAAGTAATGAATTTTTTTAAGGCGCATAATCATTTTTTTATCATGATGTGTGTGTGTGTGTTTTTTTTTTTTTTTTTTTTTTTTTTTTTTAANATTAATATTATTATTATTATTTTTTTTACATTTTGTGCCGTTTGGGGGTATTTTTTAAAAAGCCCATTAGTAAGTTATTTCATATAAAGATCCTATTTTTAGGAGATGCATTTAAATATATTTAGTTTATTATAAAGTAATTGTATTTAAATTTTGTTATTTTTAATTAAGTACAACAATCTTTAATTTTTGTATATCATCCTCCTTAAACAAAAGCTTATTTAATGTTAACTCTTTCAAAAGCTTTTTTTTTAATGGAGAAGTTTGTAAGTAATACAAAATATTTTTAATTATTAATAATTGATTATTTGTTAATGCTTTTTTTTTAGTGTTTAAAAAATTCCCTGTGTCACGTGAAAATGCGCGGTGTGTCATGGTCAAAAGGAGGCCAAAAAAGGTCACGAGTGTGTGGTCACGAGGAGAACACGGAGAGTGAGAAATTAAGAGTTGAGAGACAGAGATGTAACTAGTAGAATCTAGAAGAATAAGAAACATTGTTGTATTCTGTAAAATAAGTGTACATATTTCCTATTGCATCATTAAAGAGCATTTTTCATGGACTTGATGTATTAAATTGAATTATCGTGTGAAAGAGAATACAAGCCCACAAGGAAGCACTAATGAGGTCAATCACGAGAAAGTGAGAAACAGGGACCTCGGCCTGTTACATTAAATTGGTGTGACATTGGTGTCAGAAGTGGGCGCTTAGTGACAGAAGCGATACCCACGTTACAGAAACTGTGACATTCATTGTGACATGACATTGGTGTCAGAAGTGGGCGCTTAGTGACAGAAGCGATACCCACGTTACAGAAACTGTGACATTCATTGTGACATTGGTGTCAAAAGTGGGCGCTTAGTGACAGAAGCGATACCCACGTTACATAAATCGTGACATTTAATACTGTTACATTGGTGTCAGAAGTGAAAGCTACATTCTTTCGGAAATAATTGTGATCAAGACCATTTCTAAAGGATTATCTAAAACAAATTTTGGTGTGATACTTATTAATGAATTCAACTTTGTGTAATTTAAGTGATATTCAGTGACACCTAAAGTGAACAAATTCAAAATAAACTATTATGAAAAATTTACAGCCATAGCTTAAAAATATGGACTACATGGCAGAGAACTACGTGAATTCGTTGAAGAGAAAGTAAGAGAAGACCAAGTTAATGATAGAGAAGAAAGAAATGCAAGAAGAGAAATAGAAAGAGAAGAAAGAAATGCAAGTGGAGCAACTCAAAAATGAAAATGAAAAAATGAAAATTGAAAATCTGAAGTTACAGATTGATTTACAACAATCAGATCACAATCCAGGTAACAACAGAAATGAAAGGTTAACACCAAACGAAACAATTAAAGTTAGGAAATATGATAGCAAAACGGAAAAGATAGATGTTTATTTGGACTACTTTGAGTCAGTTATGAATATAAAGGTAGTTGAAGAGACAAATTGGCCTACACAGCTTATGACAAACCTTACAGGTGAAGCATTTGAGGCATATAAAAGTATAGCAAAAAATGATAGGAACATTTACAAAAATGTAAAAAAGGCCCTATTATTCCATTTTGGAAAATCTGAAAATGACTACAGAAGAGAATTTCACGAAATCAGAATAAAAAGGGACAAAGACCCACAAATAATTGTGCATGAAGCGCAAATAAAACTGACTAAATGGCTAGAGCTGGCAGCCATAGACACCAATGATCCTAAAGCCTTACTAGACATGGTGTTAGTAGATAATTTTTTGGAGAACGCAACACCAGCGTTATGCACTTCTTTAGCTGACAAGAAAATTCGAACCCAGACTGAACTAACAAATTCTTTAAGAACATTCAAGGACTCACATCCCGAAGTTGAAATGGACAAAAGACATGATTTCTTGGCAACATTCCAAAACAACAAACCAGAAATCATTTGCTACTACTGCTGCAAGAGAGGTCACCTTGCGAGACACTGTTATTTCAACAAAGGACAGACTTCACCCAAGGTCAGTCAAACACGAAATAACATAGAAACAAGTTATGGACAGGATCAATTTGAAAGACAAAACAAAAAATCATGGAGAGGAAGACATAATCACAATTTAAACTATAGAGATTATGATCAAAACAAAAAATCATGGAGAGGTAGATATGACTTTCATTCAAGAAACAGAAATTATAATCAAACATATAGAAAAAATCATGAAAAATACTTGGACAGTAGGAATATTAATTGGTCGTAGAGGATACAGAATAAGAAACATTGAATCAGAGAGTAACTGTCAGATAAAAATTTATCATGATTATGACTCAGCTAATCAAAGTTTCGTTAAACTATTTAAAAGCAAACATGCTATCTCAAAAGCCAAGCGACTTATTCAAGATGCTGAACTTGATATTGTTAACAGAAATACTGATGTTCGTGATTAGTGAATTACTGAACCTTTAAGAGACTGATGAAGCATTGAAGAACTATTATTTTGAATTAATACCTATTGTAATGTTATTTTTATAACATAATTTTTCTGTGGATTAACTTTGTAATCAATGTAATATATTATATCAGCTAAGAGCAGATTAAATTATTTTGTATCCATAAAGGAACATTTGAGATCACCGCATATTATAAATTAAAGAATATATTTATATGTCCTAAAGTTGACTCAAAATAGCAATGAATTAAATATAGTATTGTATGGGCAAGTATAACTGATTAATATATCCATTAGTCAGATTTTAAAATATTTTTTGACTTGTTGTAAAAACAATTTTTATTGTGCATTTTATGCTTAATATTTCTAGCTATAAATAGACTGGAAAAAAAGAAATTATATTGGTGAGACAGCTGAAGCGTGACAATCTATGAACGCCTCTGTAATGTTAAACTTTTGTTGTGAGTGTTAAAGACAATGTTATTTTCAAATTGCTGTGTAATTTTTTTGTTATGACCCAAAACTGTTTTTTGGCAAAACATTTTTTTTTGAAGGAGGGGAGTGGATGTCACGTGAAAATACGCGGTGTGTCATGGTCAAAAGGAGGCCAAGAAAAGGTCACGCGTGTGTGGTCACGAGGAGAACACGGAGAGTGAGAAATGAAGAGTTGAGAGACAGAGATGTAACTAGTAGAATCTAGAAGAATAAGAAACATTGTCGTATTTTGTAAAATAAGTGTACATATTTCCTATTGCATCATTAATGAGCATTTTTCCTGGACTTGATTTATTAAATTGAATTATCGTGTGAAAGAGAATACTGTTAAACAAGCCCACAAGGAAGCACTAATGAGGTCAATCACGAGAAAGTGAGAAACGGGGACCTCGGCCTGTTACATTAAATTGGTGTCAGAACCGACCATCCTGTGACACCCTGTACTTTTCGTTCCTAATTTATCAATTAAAATAATTTTAATAGATACAATTTTTTTACCGATTAATCAAGAAATTAATCGTTAATNNNNATATATATATATAATGTATTATCCTTAGAAAATCTCTGACATTTTCAAAATATAAACCTGTTTATTTTCTTTGGCTGTCCCTTTTTACTGAAAATAATTAGCAATTGATCAGAGAATGTAGACGGTCTTAACCATAGAGACTAGTAAGCTTTGCTGTGGTGTTACCGAAGTGATAGCGAGTCGAAGTAGAAAAGTACATCCCTGCAATGGGATGTCAACTTAGTGAGAGGCATTTTCGACCTAGTTATCAAGACGCCCAAGTGACCGCTTTGGGAGGGGGGATTCTAAACTTTTACGTCCCTTGTTGAATAAGAAGTCTTAGTAGGGTTACCTGGAGCCCAAATGAAGAGCGCAGGCTCCAGACTGCTTAATTTCTTCCACATGTAGGATCTTGAATGACAAATAGAGAAAATATAAATCTCTTTTTTTTTTAAAAGTGGTATGCTGGCATTTCAAAACGGTATTTTTGGTGCATCAATTATTTTTATAAGATTTTAATTAAACAGTTCGCATACTAAAATTTAGCGTTGCAAACTGACTAATTATATATATTGATTATATATACGAATATATATCCGGCATCCTTCCGTCTCGTGAGACGATGGTGCATCACGTTGGGTTAGGTTGCATTTTCTCGAGTTGCTGTGCAGTCCTATCCTTGAGTGACAGTCTTTGCCACAGTTTTTACACACGAGATACGAATATATATGGAATGATGAATCATATAGGCATAGGCAGCGCTCTATGTAAGTTTGCATGAATAATAATGACATAATTATGACAACTGTAAAAACATTGAATAGTGCGTACTAATTATGTCTGCACCAGTAATACATCAAAGTGGGTTAAAAAATATGTGGTTTTAATGTGATCTATATCAAGTACATCTGTGACTTTAAGACTTTTAAGCTTCAGTGATTATTATGACTTGTCAGTTTATTCGCCCGTTTGGTCAAACATTATCAATACAACAATATATAGACATTTTACAAATGAAATGTTACTATTTATTAGGGCTGTGGAAATTAACGAATAATTACTCGATTTATCGGTAAGTTTTCTATCGGATAATATTTAATCGATAAAACAGTGATTAAAAATAAAGAGGATGCTGTTTGTTTTGTTTAAATTTTTTTATCAATAAATAATTAATAATGATTTTTGTAGAGAACAACAAAAAACTATTAATTATAGTTTTTTTTACGTAAAAATTTCTCAATTTTAAAAAAGGAACAGTCATTAACATTATATTAAACAACATATATTTAAATATATCTCTTAACAATAATATATTTTTCAAATTAAATACATAAGTTAGTGGCATTTTTTAAAATAATCTCTATTAGGGCACAGACTGTGAAGGAAAAATTACATTATGAAATTTGTTGCTATTAGGTCCAAGAACAAAATTCATAACTTTTGAACCCCTTGGGTTAAAATGATGATCTTTATGTTTTTGTTAATCATCCAACAAATTCTGTACAGCTGAATTACTTTTATATTTTTAAAATTATTTTTTAATTTTCATCTAGGTGTCTAAACTTATAAGCGTTATTTAACTTATATTTATATTGCTAACAAAGATTTTATAATTTATACTGATTTTAAAAATTATTTAAATAGATTATTATCTTAAACTAAAACTTGTACTATGTTAATTAAAGTTACTGATTTTTTTTTAAATATTAAAAAAAATAAAAAATTACTAATTGTAATAATTTTTCAAATATCATTATTTTACAACTCATTGGGACTTTATGCAACATGCCTTGAAATATCACTTGAGAAATGAGACTTAGCATTATTTTTCATTATTAATATGCAGTTTTTGTCCATCTTATGCATAACATTGATATATTTTTTGTTGGTGTTGCTTTAAAAAAGACAACAACATTTACTTCAGAATATTGTTATTTTTTAAAATATCTTTAAGACAGGGGAAATGACCGAATAAATTTTAATAATGCTTTTGCCTGTGTTGGGTACCTTCCTTGATATTTTCGGTTTAATTACATCATTAATCTTTATCTTATCTTTAAACAAAATAATCCATTAATTAATCTGTACTTTTTTAAAAGTTAAAGATTAGTTTTAATGTAATCGATAACATCTCTTGTTTACAATTGGCATGAAAAGTAATATGCAAAGATTGTCATGAGATTTAAGAGAAAAATAATTTTTCAACAGTTAATAGTTCTGACAATTCAGTATATACGTTTCAAGAATTCAAATAAACGCTTTCCATACAGTCAAGGTAGCACTGTTTACAGATCTTTCATGACTTGTCAGTTTACGCACCCATTGGTATATACATTATTACCACCACATTATAAAAATCGTGTAAACAAATCAATGTAACTATTTACAAATTTAGAGCTAAAATGAAGAGACGGCTTTGTCATATTTTGTAGTTTTGAGACATTCAACATTTAATTTTGAAAATTTTACCGATTTTATATAAATTAACGTAACAGATTTGAATTGCTATTTGGCACGGATACAATTTTCTTTTTTTTTATTAAACCTAATTCAGAACATTCTTTTTTTATCCTCTATTATATACTGGGGAAAAAATAAAAATTATCAAACTTAAAGTCTACAATGTGAATAACAAAGAAATATTTTTTTTGCAGAAAACCTTTGAAATATGTTTATCTCAGGATATAAGAAAATAGGACAGTATGAAAAGAAAAAAAAGTGCACTATTGAAATTGTGTACACTGCCAAGTTAATTTATCTAAACATTATACATAACTTTCTTTTTAAATAAATAATTAAGAAAATTGTAAAAATGAGATGGTTTCTGATGTAGCCTTTAAAACAGCATGTTTTTAAAAAATAAAGCCCATGCAATATTTTGTCGTCATTTTTTGTAAACAATAATAGAAGCATACAAACTGACGAATCGCCATTTTATTCACGGTACTTATTTTTCTTCAGACAGTTAAATTCATTATATTCATGTATACATATAAACATATATATTAAAATAAATTGACAATATAAATTATTTTTAATTTCTACAATAAAGTTATTTATTAACTTTTTTATAAAGTAGTTTGTTAAAAAAATATTTTACGTAGAGAAAATTTTTATCAGACAGTAAAATTCATTATATGCGAGTATAAATATAAACATATATATTAAAATAAAATGACCATATAAATTATTTTTAATTTCTATATGTTAATAAAGTTAGTTACATTTCAATTTTACAAGAGAAGGAAATATAAGCACTGTTTTAAGGTGTCTTTGTTTTCACTGAATTTATCATTCTTTTATTAACTTTTTATAATGTAGTTTGTTAAAAAAATATTTTACATAGAGAAATTTTTATCTTTCAAATCTATTTGAGAAACATCTTAAAAAGATAAATCCCAAGTATTTTTGGTATTTAATTAAATACTCATATTAACTAAATATTTTTAAAAACCAAACTATATAAATTGATACGTTGTAAAATGAACAATCAAAACTATAAAATGTATTTACCTGCTGTCGATTAATTGTCGAGAATTCAACCAACAAACCAATCTTGCATACAAGTAAAACTTTTTAAACAAGAAAATGTTCTATGTTCCTAATAAGTTTCTTATATAAGTTAGACTGCACTTGCTTTATTACAAAACACTCATTTGTATGATAGTTATTCGTGATTGTGTTTCATATTTACATTATGATTAAAAAGGAAGTTTAAAACACAAACACAATATATACAAAATTGCAAGTGTGAGTTGACCTATTACAGTACCACTTACACGTACTTGTTGAAGTAGCTGAATCATGATATAAACAAAACTATATTTAATAACTTAAAGTCAAAATATGTATTTAAAAAAGTTTAAGGGTTTGAAATAGGTTTTATTCACTTACCGATATAAGATTTTAACATACATCTCTCACTATTAAAATGAAAGTATATTTGTGCTTGTCTGTGTATCCTTTTCCTCTATAGAAGACTAAATTATTCATCCGATCGCCATTAAAACTTTTGAGACTGTGAAGCACGCAGCTTGGATGGTAACGAGCAATTTTTTTTTTCAATTTATAACACATTTGGCGCTGGGGGCCCATTATGTCATTTTTCGCTTATATGAGATGTATAAAAATTATTTAAAGAGCTAGTTAGTTACCTGATAAATTGAGGGATCTTAACCAAACTTTGTATATAAATACTTCTTAGTCAATATTAAAATTCCATAGGGTACTAAACTCCTAATGTCAACTCCTTCGGTGCTGGGGGCTCAAAAATCCTGTTTTCGTTCACTTGTAAAAATTTTTCCACAATTCAATTATTAAGGATCTTGACAAATAATGATAATTGTATCATTTATTATCTATATTCAAATCAACAGATGTTTTGAACTTTATATCTTGTACTGAATTTACCCTAGTTCCGTTACTGTCGTTTAGGCATATATAAGCTATATAAAATTAGTTTATGCGTTAGCTACTGAGTAAAATAATGGATCTTTACCAATTTTTCTTTTTAAAAAAATTTGGTAGCCCATATAAAATTACTTAAAAGCAATGAACTTTTAATATCAATTCCTTCTGGACCGGGGGCCCCGATGGTCTGCTTTTTAAATATGCTTAAGATAGTTTCCCCATTTAATTTTTAACCATCTTGAAAAATATTTCCATGAAGAAAATGAATTATAAAGAACAGCTGTTTGACATTGACATCCTGTGCAAAACGTGCACATGGGCACCTAAATGCTGTTTTCTTCTTATATTACCTTCATGAAAATTAGTGTTAGCGTACATGGGCGTCGCTATGAATTTTTCCGATGGGGGGATCAAGTTTTTTAATTTAAAAAATAAAGTAACGCGCCTATGGAGAGGGCTCCCCCAACTTTGTGACGAGGGGGGGGGGGTTAAGAGTTGTGACGTCAAGTAAAAAACGCTACTATAAGACAAAGTTCCAATTAAATATTCGATTTCTTACTATCTATTTTAAAACGTTTTGTACGGATTACCGCTTGCTCCGATATTAGGGTGTAGCCTGAAACTAAACACATACAAAAATAGCAATAAAATGTTTTGAAAAATTCCTTATTTTCAAATAGACAATACCACCTTAAGGTGGGGTGTCGCAGCTTTATGAGTCATATTGTGTGTGTTTGCGAGGTCTAACGAAGTGTGACAAGGGGGAGGGGTGAGTTAATAATCTGTCACAATCACGTAATGTCACCTATGGACGGCCCCTAACTGACAATGCCATATATGTTTAATTTTCAATTAAATATTAGGTAACTATAATATGAGTTCCGCAAAAAAAAAATTAAAAAAATAAAAAGACTTACAAAATAGTGCTGTAATAGATAAAATATAACATATATTTATGCATTTAATAAATCGAAAACCTACGTTCTTATTAGAAAATTAAATTTCGCTGTGAAATAGTAAACGTGTAGACAAGGACGGTTTTCCAAAAATGTATAGATTTTTTTTTTATAGGCTTAAACAAAATAAAAGCAACGAAAAGTAGTGCAATCGTGGGATTCCGAAATTCGGTTATTAGAAGATTCTGGGAAGAGTGCGGCATCTGACTTATCATTGGAATTTAGGACATCAATACAAGTTAACAGCCAGACACAGCTGAGCCTACTGTTTCTAATTTGATTATCGCTTACATTTATTCATTTTTTAAAATGGATATGTGAAGGTATATCCTGATACACGACCCTTCCAAATGTTAAAATAACAGTTGATCCGTGAATGTTGGACCTCTGATAAAATATATTGCATTTATACTCGCAATATTTGAACGCTGACTTTTGTAATTAATGTGTTTTATTTCAGCAAAAATTAAATCGAGGAATTCATTTGGCATTTGTCATGCAAAATATATAAAAAATGTTAACGAATATCCCCGTAGCAACACGCAAAGCACATGACACAGTGGCTATCTTGAAGATGCAACTGCATTTAATTTTATTGCATTATTGAAAGCCAAAGCAGTTTCTATAGATGGGCAGTTGGACTCATCATTTAGAAGACAAAGTCAAGAAAATCGCAGCATACATACTCCCATCATTTCTACAATCCCATTTTTCGGCATGCAGGATTTAGTACTTCGTGGAAAAGAATTATATTCTGGTATTTTTTATGCCCTGTTAGAGTTTCGTGCAATCTGGAGATGAAGTTCTTGGTAATCATTTCAGGTTCACCGGCAAAACGGCTCCTGACAAAACGGTCCAAATAAACTGGCCCCAACAAAACGGCCCCTGATAAAACGTCCACGGACAACACTGCCCCTGACAAAAATGCCTATGCCCAAATGCCTTAGGCAAAATGGCCACTGTCAAAACGGCCCTGGTCAAAACGCCCACTAACAAAACGTTCTCAGACAAATTGGCCCTGGACTAATATGTTTTTTTAAGGAATTTAATGTTATATTATTATTTTTACTAAACGATTCAGTGTTCGTTTTAGTCCACAGCAGAACAATGAAGCAAATGAATCTATTTCCATTATTTTGCCGTATTTGTCCCGCGGGCCAGGCCATATTGCTAAACTGCACTACATACATACTTAATATGACATATTAATTTTATAATAGAAAATGCTATTTTCTTACGTGGGATGGGGGCAAAGCTTTGTGTCTTCAATTTTGCGGATGGTCTATGATTCTGTGGCGTCTTTGTGAGCCTACTCATAATATAGACTAAAAATAATTTATATTTTCACACCGAATAGAGAAATTTTATAAAATGAAATCTCCTTCTTGGTCCTAATTTACATCCTTATTTCAACAAGTTCTATTTGATGTATTCTTTTTTAGCTTAATTGTGTTTAGTTTATTGTATACAGTCATGGTTGAATTGATAGTTATCTTAACATTAAACGGACTACATTAGTCCCTGCCCAACCTAGGCGCTCCTGATAAGATTAGCTTACATCCGCTTAGAACAGTGAACTTAAGTGCTTAATCGTTATTAACTACTTGGAAACGACCTGACCTTTAAGTGTCCAAGAACATTATTGTATGCCACATTGTCCTTTAAGTGTACATGACGGATTGTAATTTAACAACGCCCAGAAATAAATGTGTTCCTCTTAATTACATAGATGCATATTCATAATTAAACGATGGATAGGACACTAAAAGATGAGCAGGCCTTTTATTATCAATTGAAACTAAAGAAAAATGTTTCATTCTGATTTCGATTAAGCAAACTAATGTCGAAACAAATTTTTTCTAATATAAAAAAGCTTTTTGTACCTTTGTAGGAGATGAAATAATACATTAAGATATAGAATCTATAAACAATATTTTATGCATGTTTCAATAATATATAAATAAAGAGACAGAGGATCATTAGAGGATGCAGACGTAATTCCCATCAAGGCTCACTCCATCGTGTGCAAAGTATAAAACAGAGAAAGACAGGGAAAAGAAAACAAGATGTGTGCTATTATGCAGATCATTTATTTATATTTTTATTTATAATTTTTTTTTTTTTTTNTATATATATGTATGTATATATTGATACAACTGAAAACATCAAGGGTAATAACTAAACAATTAATAGTCCTTTTTAAAAAAAAATGTAATGAGATATTTCCCCTTTCAAGTCGAAATAAATGTATCATGTTACGCGACAGAAAAATGTGTAGGCTAAAATTAAAAAATTATGGTTATTAACTATTAAAAAAAATATAAAGGTCAAAGAGAGAAAAATATGTTAGTTTAAATTTTTTAATAAAATATCTCCTTACATGTACACCAAACAAGGAAATCATTTTTTTCATAATTTAAACATTTATTTTAAATTCTAATAATTTCAAATACAAGAAAATTTAAACCCTGTTCCTTTCATAAATAATCACAATTTTCAGTATGTCTTAATAACATACGCATGTTAAAAGTGCATTACATATTATCTTTTGTATTCATAATAGATATAATGAGTAGCAATCAATTGGATTTTTTTTTAATGGCTGTCAGCTACGCAATATATTTTTTATTATTTCTTATTATCAAATTTTAAATCAATCACTTTCTTACATTTAAAAAATTTATTTTTCAACTATGTATTTGTTAAATTTATTATTTTATCTCTAAATTAAACATATATTAAGCTCGTTAAAATTTCGTAGCTACCAACGGCCATTATGTTTGTTAAATTATATGAATATTTTTCCAAAAAAATTACAGTATCAAATTAAAAAAAAAAAAACACTAATAAAAAAAATTACATTTTTAAGACCAAATGTCATGAAATATTAAAAAATAAAAATTTTGAAAGCTTGGTGTTTAATTTCAACCTTTTATAAGGCATTAGTTTCACTTTTTTAAAAAAGGAAATCATGTTAAATAGATGACGAAAAAAATTAAATATGTGCATAATGACTTTATTAATGTTTACGTAATAATCCGATTCAACATAAAACACAATTTTCTATACAACATTGTTAAATTCTTTTCAAATGTTTAACATTAGTAAAATGATTTTGTTTAGAGACAATACTTCATTAAATATACCAGTAATTAGTAAAAATTGTATTTACTTAGTATTACTTATGTTTTAAAATAAAATCTTTTTGTTTAACTCGTTTAAATAATGGTTTCATTTTTAATATATGATGTTTTTTTTCAATGTAACAGATCACTGTCTAAAAAATTCAAGAATAAAAAGGATAAATTGTTTCAATGATGTATACGTTATAAATCTTTATTAATAAAAGGCAAAGCTACCACTAAACTAAACACATGTTCTGTATTTTACAGTGTAGGCATATGACTAATCTTTTAAAGTCTTTGCTAATAGTTGGGGAACCTGCTCCATCTGCCTAGCAGTACCATACAAAATGTCTTAACATGGAACTCTTTTTGCCTCACTTACCTCATCAGCTATGTCTAGGGTGGGACACGACGTCAGCAGGTGTGAGACTGACCCAGAGGATAGACTGTAATGACCACAGTTCGAGCCGCTGTTGTGGTCTAGCCTGCTGAAGTATTATTTGGTTTGGCAATGGTCTGTTCGCATTTAAGTCTCTATACTCTGATTTTTGCGATTTAATCGCCTTCACTAACTCACTCACTCATTCAATCACTTACTTACTCAATCAAACACTTATTCATTCACTCACTCACTACTTCGCGTACTCTCTGACTCTTTAACTAACTCACTGAAAATGTTTTCTTATATGAGCTACATAAAAATTAGTTCTAAATTTTGCTAGGGTATAAATCAATTTACCTTTAATAAAATTGGTAAACATAAAATTTATTATAATGGACACTAATTGCATTAAATTCCTGTAGAGCCAATCAAATTTTTTAATATAAACAATTAATACCTTATTCTCGATTCTCATTTTCAAGACATGTCATTGACAAGTACTAAAATATTTCGTCATACTGCAGATTAAAATCAGCGTGTGTTTTGATTTTTACAACTGATACCGAATGAGCCAGGGAGCCTTTAATTTTTTTATTATTTTTTTTTCTTTTTTAACAGCTATTTAAAACGTTGGAAATATGATAAGTATGCTCTCACAAAGGATTACGGCATTGAAAATTTATAAGTACCTGATGTATGGATTTGGGCCTAAAACATGAGTTAAGAGAATGGTCTATAAAATTGTGTTACTGAATGGATATATCTTCATAACAACTAATAATTTCGGACGCCTAGACCCCGGACGATTCGACCCTAGCTCAACCAAAGTACGTTTCGTACCCAGGACGTTTCGACCCTGGTCGGTTCGACTACGGACTGTTCTACCCCGGACAATTTGACAGCTGGACTTTTCGACACTAGGGCATTTTGACCCCAACGTTTAGAACCCTTTGTATCTACACCTTAGACATTTATGATTATTTTTTAGATATAGTTTTACAATTTTGTTTTTTTTTAAAAAAATATTTTAACATATTATAAATATTAAAAATTAAATTCAGTTGGAAATTGTTATTTGTAACGGTTAATTTACGTTGATTTGAAAAAGTATACACACGTAGAACCAGTCAACATTCAACGTACATGCATGATTATGATAAATACGCCAACCAGACCTCACTTTATTTATCTTTCCCATAACCTTCCCCAGCATACGTTGTGATGTGGTGGTCACTTCAGTCTAACGAGTATAACATGTCATGTAAGCCCCGGAAAAATGTAAACAAGAATTGCTTAACGTTCATACAGGTCATACGGTCTTAGCAATGTTAATATTTTATGCTAAGCGGCGGTATTAACTATTGACATTTTTTAACTTTAGTAATACTGACAACATTGTACGTTTTTTAAAATCAGTATTTCTGCGAGGAAAGTCTTCCCGTTTAAAGGGACAGGAGAAGTAAATGGAAGGGCGCTCGTTTGTAATAGTTTCAACGCCTGTGAGGTGCATTGTTCAGCTTATCAACCCTTTAAAAAATTTTTTTTTATCACAATGAAGATTTTCGAACCACTTAAATATATACATCTCTAAACCTCAATTATAAATTAGGTCCTTTTTAAGTGTGTTTTGGATAGGAGTTAAAGTTCTGTATTGTTAATTCGTAATATATCAAAAATTAATAAAAGAATAATAAAAGTAATGAAATAACAAGTTATAAATGAAAAAAATCACATTTTAGAAGCGGAAGGGTCGAAATGTCCCGGGTCGAAACACCATAGGGTCGAAGCATCCTGTGATCAAACTGTCAGGGTCGAGCCGTCCGGGGTCAAATCGTCCGGGGTCGAAGTGTCCAACCACCAACAACTATGTACATGAAAAATTAAAGGCATTATAAAAAGATATATGCACCTACCTCCTAATGTTATAACGTACAGCACGTTGATCCTTCAGTGTGAAATTTTCCTAACATATAGAATTCCAAGAGTTATCTCAAAATTTGTCTACTTGGCATATGGATTAATTTATACCAAACTTGGTACAAAGCTCAAATTAAAATATTTTCACGCATTGAACTCTTAACATCAATCCTTTCGGCGCCAATGACAAAGTGACATACTATTACTTTCGATAAATTTATTATGAATTCAAATTTACATGATCATAACATAAATTGAAACATACGTTATTTGAGAATAGGTTTGAAATCAACATGTTCTTTGAACAAATTCTTTGAACTTCTTATTTTGTACAGATTGGAATCTTGGCATTTACATGTATCTTTTTTACATACGTTTTTAAAAATAGTTCATTTTCATCCGATTATTATTAAAATTTGTTAAGTGTTTAAGTACATGTTTTTACAGTTTTCAGTCATAAAACGTGTTTAAATAGCCTACGGAATGGGCTTTGGCCGATATTAATATATTTAGGGAACATACTAAAGGTCGAAAAGAAAAATGTATTGAAAAGTTAATGAGTGATCATGAAAAAGAAACGTTAATATAAATAAAACGTAAAAAGCAACAAGTTCTATTAAAACTAGTAATCCTTCATATACTAGATTTATCTATAATGGTGTTCATTAAAATCCGCATGGAAAAATAATCCGAAAATACACAATTTTATTTATGTCTCTTAAAACATTTTAAACATAATTAGAACCGATCGTGAATATTTTTTTAGAAAGTATTGTCAGTATAAAACGCACCAAAACATACTATCTAAAAAATTAACATGATACAAAGATATACATAAAATAATTTAAACATTCAATAATTCAATTGCTCCGTTATTTGTTCGATTCTGAAATATCGATACATCATTTTGATTATCAGCATGAGTCTGCATGCAAAATTTCAACTCGCTAGCTTACAAGCAAAAGGGTTAAAAATTGATCCACAAGATTTTTGGCAAGCAAGCAAGAACGCACGGGCTCAGACATCATAAGTTAATATAAAGGATTTTTAAAGACTTTGAAATATAACATTAGACGACAGGAGAGAGCTTTTTGTCTGATACACTGATCATTTTGTTGTGTTTCAACACTACCTACTTATCACTGTTTAATAACTTTTTAATGCTGGAGAAAGTAAAGCGATAGAATTTTTTAAAAATTAACTAGCAAGTTACCCGCGCTTTGCTGCGGTAATTTAGGATTTCATTTATTTAAAAATGCGTCGTTTTATATAGCTCATTATGAGAAAAAACTATATTTAGGCAATCGTTCCCCTAGTGAGAAAGGATTTAATATTTTTTGCCTATTACCATCGCGGGAGTGTACTCAACAGCTTCCCAAAATTTGAAGCTTCCACCTAAACAGACGATTGGAGAATTAGTGTTGATTTAAATTTATATAACACAATTTACGGGGAACAAAGGTTTTTGGCCCCCGGCCACCCATGAGTCAAAATTGTAACAATTTATATTATTATTTTCCTTATAACCATCGAAAGCTGTTACTAAACAACTACAAAAGGCTTTATACTTTTACCTAAACAGAAAATGGGGGAAGCTGTAATTTTCAGTTTAAATGGCTTATTTAAAAGAAAAACTACATTAGGGCCAACGGCATGCAGTAAGTGATAATTTAAATTTATATTCACATGTTACCATCGAGGAAGTGAACTCAACACATTCCTAAAGTTTAAAGTTCTACATAATCGGCAAAAAGGAAAATTAGTGATTTTCAATTTTACAGATAAAGTGAACCCAGGCCCCACATAATTTAGAATTATAAATTTCCTTTACGTCGTGAGAGGGTACAAAGGATGAGTCAGACAGTCAGTCAATCAGGGCTTTCGCTTTTATTGTTATAGAAAAACTGTATATTGGCCTCGGCAACCCATGAGTGGGAATTTATTATTCTATTTCGCTAATTATAATTGGGAGATTGTACCCAACAACTTTTCAAAGTTTCATGCTGCTACCTACATGAATTAGTGGTTTTCAGTTTTTATAAAGTTTATATTAGAAAAAAAAGACATTAGGGCCCCCGGCTTCCCGTAAAGGATATTTAAAATATTTTTTCACCTGCTACCATTGTGAAAGTGAATTTATCAACTCCCCAAAGTTTGATGAGTTTACCTAATCGGAAAATAGAAGAATTGGAGATTTTTCAATTTTTATATAGCTCATATCAGAAAAAAAAAAGATTTTTGGGTCCCGGCACCCATAATTGTGTATTTCTAAATTATTTTACCCCATCTGAGATAGAGGGTACCCAGCAACTTCCAAAAGTTTCATGCTTCCACCTACACGGGAAGTTGGATAAATAGAAAAAACAGTTTTAGGCCCCCCGGCCCCACATGAGCTAGATTTTTAAATTTCTTTTTCGCAAATTTTAATCGATAGTGGGTACTTAACAACTTCCCAAATTTTCATGCTTGTACCTACACTGAAAAATGAAAAAAATTAGTGGTGTAAGAAAGAATGGTTTTTGGGCCCCCCCGGCCCCAAAATAGCGAGATTTAAAAAAAAATATTTTTCGCTAATTTTCGTTGTCAGAGGGTACCCAACAACTTCCCAAAAATTTCACAATTCTACCTACACGGGAAGTTTGAGTATTTGTGATGAATCAGTCAGTAAGTCAGTCATTCATGTATTTACCTTTTATTAGTATATATATTAATTATATATAATATTTCTTTTTTAATTTTCTATTTTAAAATTTACTTAATGTCTATACCCGTGTCCCAAAGTCCCACTTAAATAATTTAGTCCCGAAAATTTTTAAAAATTAATTTTCATACCCATTGAATCAATGCATACTTGTAAGAATATATTATATCTATACATTTTAAATAGAATATGTTAGATAACATCCAACGTTGCTGCTCCCAAGACAGAGAGTATCCGATGAGATCCACTTAGCACAGTTACGTAAGACGGGTTGTCATTACAAAAACTACTTCAATACACCTGACCTTTGGACCTTTAAGAGCAACACCAAAAAAAAAAAAGAATCACGTGACCTACATCGTATCTAAACACGACCATTAAGTTAGCTCTTGACGTATTAATAGTTTCACAACAAACAGTTAAAATACGTTGTGTGGAAAGCAAAACGACTAATTAAAATTACAATCCTGCTCAGGTTAGGGCAAACTGATACTTAGAAAAACTTAATTTGTAAATGCTCAGTTGTGTCTCGTCTGTAGCAACCAGTACAAGTTAACAATTTTTTCGACATTTTTCTTTAAACTATATATATATATATATATATANAAAAAATCATGTTAAGCCTGGTCCCTTTTTGGACTCAGGACGTGTTAGCGCATTTTCGTATTATGTATCAGTACTTATGTTAGATATCAGCATTATGTAGTTATCAGTAATTGTGTTTAGATTTTAGACATATTTTTATGCATTTTCTTGTGAATATACCTGAAATTTTTTTTATTTAAAAGTCATTTCTTTAAATTTTTAAAAATTTTATTTTCTCTTTAATCTAACTACAAGTGGTTTGTGGTCACTGAAATAGGACTCATAAATGAAACATTCTAAATTGTAATCAGCTAATCGCCCAAATACTCCGTCAATTGTTGTTTGATAGATCGTGGTTGCCAATCTTGTTGAAAGTAGTTGAATGTTGAAGGTTGTTTCGAAAAAGTTTTCAATTTCTGCCCCTGGGCCGCTAAGATCTTGATTTAAGTCACCACAAATGATGACGTAAAACTCTCTAAACTTTTACACATATTCTAATGACGTCAACAAAAAAACGAATAATTTTGCACGCTTTCGCACCACTAACCAATAACTTTAACACCAAACACACCACGGTGCGCAACTCACAAGTTCCATTAAGTTACAATGACTTCAAGTCCTACGGAACTTCCAGGAGCTCTACTGCCACTACAAGAGGTCGGATCGAGTAACTGAGTGTTCATGCACAAATGGCAGGTCAGGACATACAAAAACATATATACATCATGGGTCTAAAACTTATGGATGCTGAGATCTAGGGTGATGACAGACGGACGGACGGACGGACAGACGGACAAAACGGATACAATAGCGCATTCGACTTCTCGAAAATGCGCTAAAAATAGGTAGTCTATTAATAATGGAAAATATTGTCAAGTCTCGTTTATCAAATGTTATTTAAAGACATGTTACGTAAAAGTGAAATGGGTTTTAAAATAAAGATATTTGAAAATTATTAGAATCAAAACTATTGTATTGTACACAGATTTTTCCAAAGAAGCAGGATTTGTAATTAACATTTACAAGTTTTAGATTAGTTATTGTTTATTTATAATAATAAAAAAAAATTAGAAAATGTGGAAAGCATAGCAATTATTAAAAATAAAGCATTTAAGTTTAAATACTTGTATGAAAATTTCAATTAATTTTAGAAATATAAAAGTAATACATAAATTTGTTCATGATTAAAACAAAAACATAAAAATCATCTTTTATCGCAAGTGGTTCAAAAGTAATGAATTTTTTCGAAAACCTCAAAATGAGTTTTTTCACAATATTGTTTTTTTTTTTGTTTGTTTGTTTTTTTCTATTTGTGCCCTTTTAGGGCATATTTTCAAATGCCCTTTACCAAAGAGTTTTATTTTTGAAAAACAAAATATTGTTAGAGAAACATGTAAATATAAGTTATTAGTATTTCAATGAAATATACATGAATTTAATTTTTTTTATTGTTCATTTAAATAAAAACTATATTTAATATTTTATATCATTTTCCTTATAAAAAAGCTAATTTTCAAGTTTAATTGTTAAAAACCGTATTTTAAATGGAGAAGTTTCTACGTTAAAAAAATAAACTAATATAAATTATTAATTAATTGATTGTGTATTTATAAATAAAACATTTTTTTTTTAAAGTCTGTTTAATTTGAATTGCTGTTTTACCGATTAAAATATTTTTTTCGATAAAAATATATATTTGCCGTTTAATTGTAGAATTAATCGTTATAATCCGCAGCCTTTATATCACGTCATATTTTTAGATTAATTTTTAATGTGTTAAAAAAAATCCCAAGCAGTTAAAAAGCCTGTGGTCTTTCTTGCGTAAACATTTTTTATGACGTCACTATTTTAGCTATTTTTTAATTTTGTAAAAGGTACCGATGTAAAAAAGCGAATTTGAGGATTGATAACTATTATATTCTTTGTGTATACATCAGGAAAGTTAATACTTCGTATTTATCAAAAAAAACGAAAAAGGTTAAAATTTACTTGGGCTTGTGAAAAAGTTTGGCTCCGTTGGCACGCACTTATAACCCCAAGTTATTAATAATTGAGAATATTACATATATTTCAAACGTACAATCTTATCATGCGTATTATCATTATGATATTTATTTAGGTGGATTTAACAATATTCTCTGTCCATGAGACAGGGGAAATAGCTGGGGAAAAAAAAACGAAAACAAAAAGTCAATTTTCTTTTGCGTTTATTCGAAATTAATGATAAATTCATGAAATTAATCGTTAATTTTTCAAAAGTTAAAAATTAAATTTAAATTTGTTTGACGTATGTTTAAAATAATATTTATAATGATAAAAAAAATAATAAACAACAACTTTAGTTTCATGTTTAAAAAAGTTAAAACCACCTGAAACGTCACAGGAGATTTGCAAGCCAATCTGGCTACACCATCACAATTGGTAATAGCAAAAAGAAAAACTATTTATGTTCTCGTTATTCGGAACTTGATAACACGGGGGATAAAAGTCGTAATAGATGTGACGATTCTAACCGTCCTTGACTGCTTGACACGAGATATAGAGATAACTTTTGAAACAACATAATGGGATTCTCTATAAAGTCTAAAAAATCATTTTACTCACACTAGTCACTCTAACAGTTGCGTGCTCCATTCATAGTATATATATACATGCAAGCAACATATTTATATTTGAAATGCGTAACAAATCCTAAGCTTCAAACACTCGAATACAAAATCCAATTGAATTAGTTCGATGTCTATACTATTTTAGCTAATGAAAGAGTTATCCACCTTACTTTGCAATTTCTTTTGGCGTAAGGATGATAATAACACTAAATACAGTACCCCGTTTTACCACATCTTCCTCAAAATTTATCAAAAAATTTTTTTTTAAAGTGTAAATATATAAATTCCAATTTGTATGCTAAAACAACTTATTGTATTTAATATTTCATGATTGTTACCCTTCTTCTTAGCATTTATTTCTGTAAAAAATGTGTATATATATATATATTTCTTAAAATCACTTTACACTTAAGGCTTGGTTATTATGCACTTGATCAGCTATCTAACAAACGCTGCACATCAGTTACTGTGCATGAAAATTTGGTAAGCCTTTAAGATTTGTCCCGATAGGATGGATACTTTTCCGTACATAAATCGATGCCTTCAAATTTGAACTCCATTTCATTTTTAACTTAAAAATATTCGCCGAGACTAAGAGATCTGAGGTAAACATAGGTTAATAGTATTTAAGTCTAACTATATGTTTTATATAAGCAACTATTATTTATACCGAACTATATACCTGTCTTGTGGTTGTGAAAAAGTTTAATTTTATATATAATCACTCTCTCTTATTTCATTTTTAATGTAAAAAGTTATTTAAAATCAAGTTATACATATTTTTACTTCGATTAATAAATGTATTTCTTTCGTATCTTAATTAATTACTATTCAACAGGAACTTTTTTCTCAGACATAGAGGAAAGTTGTAAAGAATATATATANTCATCATGATGGCCAGAGCACTCGTCTAGCGTTCCGATGGTCGGGAATACGAATCCATGCGAAGGCAAGGATTTTTATTTCTGTGGCCTAAGGGGTCCCTGAGTCATCCAGCTCTGAAAGGGTATATAAAACCATCATAGCGAGAATTTCGTTTTAAACTTAGCCAAGAATACTCCGCACTGAAGGCCCATGCTAACCTGCCCTTACTTTCCCACACTTTCCCCTCTCTGACCACACCTTGCCCTTCCCCTCTTCTCAAGACTTATTGGGCACTGTCAGGGACATATCGACATATCCCGCTTCTTTCGTTTTAGATTTCATTCAAGAAATGAAACCGTCACTATGACTAACAATTAATAACCGTAATAAAATTGATAACAATAATATGTTTACTATTATCAATCAAAATTATAGATTAGACATACACCCTTTCATGTCTCTCACAATCACTTTGTCGTATATTTACAAACATTATTGAAAAAAAAATCATGTTAAGCCTGGTCCCTTTTGGAACTCAGGACGTGTTAGCGCATTTTCGTATTATGTATCAGTACTTATGTTAGATATCAGCATTATGTAGTTATCAGTAATTGTGTTTAGATTTTAGACATATTTTTATGAATTTTTAGGAACTCTTGTGTGTTGGTGGTGGTAGGAACTCTTGTGTGTTGGCGGTGGTAGGAACTCTTGTGTGTTGGAGGTGGTAGGAACTCTTGAGATATACATCATGGGTCTAGGACTTTCATAATTCCAGGACCTCTACTGCCACTACAAGAGGTCGGATCGAGTAACTGAGTGTTGATGCACAAATGGCAGGTCAGGACATACAAAAAACATATATACATCATGGGTCTAGGACTTATGGATGCTGAGATCTAGGGTGATGACA
This sequence comes from Radix auricularia, assembly GCA_002072015.1. NCBI lineage: Eukaryota > Metazoa > Mollusca > Gastropoda > Lymnaeidae > Radix > Radix auricularia. The sequence continues at coordinate 243,047 of MUZC01004797.1, read as the reverse complement.
GACAGACGGACGGACAGACGGACAAAACGGATACAATAGCGCATTTCGACTTCTCGAAAATGCGCTAAAAACTAAATTATGGCTGCCAGCCCTAAGAAAGATATATGCTACATATATAGTTTTGCCTTTTACAATCGACAACGTGTACTCGACTATTTAAAAAAATTTCATGCTTAATCCTAATCGGGAAATAGAAGAATTAGTGATTTTGAATGTGTTTATAGTCCATATAATTAAAAAACATTTTTCAGACCTCGGCGTACATTAGCGGGAATTTTAAATGAAACCTATTCAAGAACCTTCCCCATGTAATTTTGTGTACGTGTGTTAAAATGTACGTTACTTTCTTGTCTGAATTTTGTTAATATTGCTACTATAAGTACAAAATACACATGTGCCCCCCCCCCCGCCAAATTGAGTGAGAATTTTAAAAATCTTTTTCACATTATAGTCGGGAGAGTGTAAACATTAAACTTCCAAAAGTTTAATGTTTTTACCTACACGGTAAATAGAAGAATTAGTTATAAATTCGTTTTTATTATATTAAAAACTACATTTGGGCTCCCGGCATCCTATGAGTGGGAAGTTTAAAATTCTTTTTCGCAAATTATCGTCGAGAGAATGTACTTAACAACTTGCCTAACCTACGTGATTCTACCAACACGGGAATTAGGAGAAATATTGATTTTAACTTTTTTTATAACTCATTTTAGTGAAAAGCTACATTTGAGC